>PVLC010006003.1:0-40000 GCA_004027655.1 Graphiurus murinus
ATATACAAAGAACTCAAGAAAATCTCAACTAAGAGAGCAAACAACCCAATCAAAAAATGGGCAAAGGACCTAAATAGACACTTCACAAAAGAAGAAATTCAAATGGCCAATAAATGTATGAGGAAATGTTCCACATCATTGGCAATCAGGGAGATGCAAATCAAAACTACCCTAAGATTTCACCTAACTCCAGTCAGAAGAGCACTTTCTTCTGATTACCCTCCCACACTGCTCTCATGTAATTGACTCGTTCCATTTCAGTGTATTATCACACCGAAGGGAGCAGATGCCTGTGCTTAAGCTGCCATTTGATCCTTGTGGTCATTTTATCCTACCTACTTTCAGTTAATTTAACTAATTTAATAAAAGCTGTGCATATGTAAGGAGTATGACATGCTTTGATACACATATACACAGGAAAAAACTATTACTACGGTGAAGAGAATTAGCATATCTGACTCCTCACATTGTTACATTTTCTATTTCTAGTATGAGCACCTAAAATTTACTCTCCTAACAAATTTCCACTGTAAAACTCAACATTATTAACTATAGTTGTCATGCTGTACATTAGATATCTACATTTAATGTTTCTGTTTTTAAACGTAATATTTCAAGAAAAATGTTATTTTATTTCCATTTATTTGCTCATTTATTTATTTATTTATTTTTGGCACTGGAGATCAAACCCAGGGGCATTCTACCTCCGAGATGCACCCCCTCCCCTGTGTATTTTCTATTTTGAAACAAGGTCTTGCTAAGTTGCTGAGGATCTCACTTAGTTGTCGCAGCCGGCCTTAAACGTGATAATTTTTCAGCATCCCAAATTCTGGAATTACAGGCATGCACCACTGCACCCAGCAAGACAGTTATTTTTAAGGTTCTCTTTTAAGTTTTTAATTGATAATGAGTACTTAAATATTTACATTAGGAATAGCAAGTCTACCTAGTGTGTGCTTACATCAGAGTCATATGGAGCCTGTGACAAAAGTTCAGCAATTATTGATCCTGTAGTTTAGAAGTTTGATATGTTAATATTGGCCATCTTAACTGAATTCCAGCAAGAAATTAATAACTGGTCTTAGACAGAACAATCTGAAAGCCATAAAAATAGGATGTGAGAATAATGGAGTCAAGCTTCTACCTTTGCCTGAACTAATTTTCCTTAAGCATCGAATGCATTATCCACAAATAAAGTCTCAGTAAATCTGCATTGCCTCAGCAATGAAACACTTAAAAATATTTGTCATTTTTACTCATTTATGTTTTAAACTTAATTTTTCTGAGTGTGTTTCAAAAAGTACATAAAAATAGAATGCTGCTGCATTAATAAAAATCAATAGCAATAATCATAATAAATATTGACTAATAACAAAGCTGAGATGATAGGCATATTTATTTGTGATAAATGTTGGCAGAATGGAAGCAGCACGTCACACTTACTAATGGAACCATACAATCATAAAGTATTTCATGCATAAATATCCAAAATAAAATTATCATTTTCGAGAAATGAAAACACTTCAAAATTATAGTGTGCACAGCTCTAAATTGATTCTATAAATGGATTCCAGAAAATAATTTACCAGATGGGTATACTTAAGATGCCACTCAAGCTTTCTGAGTATTTTAAAGGTGGAGTACCTATACCCAAAACTCTATTAACAAAAACAAAAGACTTGCATTTTTTAATGAGAACTAGGCCTTTAGGGTAACAGAAGCCACAAATTTAAAACACACCTACACAAACACACACACACACACACACACACATACACACTACATATATATGATAAATCATATAGGATTTCCAATTAAACCATACTGATATACAGAGAAGGCGAATTAGTGTTTTAATTATTCATCAGACTTAATTTCAAATAAGAACTCTCAGTCATCATAATCTAAAAACTCCTCATAATTTTCATGATTGCAGTTTTGATTGTCATCAGCACTGACTTTGCACTTTATCCTCTGAGGCAGGCAATATAGCGCAAAGTTAAAGGTACAGATCCTATATTCAGACTGCTTGCATATACAGCCTAGGTTTATGATTTTTTAGGGAAAGTATTTAACCTATTCCATCTCAGTGTTCTCATATAAGAATAGTGACTATAATAATTTCACTGGGTTTTTGAACATTAAATGAGAAGATGCAATTCCTGATCATATATAATACTAACTAATTATTAGTAATTGTTGTTATAATTTTAAAGAATGACAAAAGTACTTACCAAAATTGGTAAATTCACTTTCAGCCGAACATTCTTAGCACTTGTGGAGGAATATGTCACAGGCAACATGCTAGCTCTATCTCCCTGTGTATGTGTCTACACATTCTCTGCAATCTAACCTATCATCATTTGCATAACTCCACACCTGGAGGACAGTGCTTCCCATTTGAACATGCCTTTCCCTTGGCGAACAGATTTCTCACGAATTAAGCTGCTTTCTGGCACTTCATGTGGGTTAGTGCTCATATAGGATCCACTTAAGAGGAAACCACATGTTAGAGATAACAAACTCTGGGCAATCCAAGGCAGGAGAGAACCCATGTGTAACTCAAAGTAAGAGAAAAAAAATTATAAAAGAGAGAAAGGGGAAAGTATTTTGTTTAATAATTTCAAAAGGAGCATAACAAAAGGCATGGTTAAAAGATATCTAAATTATTTGAGAGGCAACCCAAAAAATTCATAAGCAGAGAGAAGTGAAAAGTAATACCTAGAGGAACACTGATAGGTTTAATTACTAGAACTTTTCTCTTTACTTGAGAAACAAAATGTATACCCTAAAATTCTCTGGCTAATTGAGGAAGCAATACTTAAGAAAGGACACAAAGAAATATAAACTATTTCCTAATTTTGACATCATATTTCTATGCCACATGCTTCACATTTCCCAAAATGTTTCCCTTTGGTAGGAAACTTAATGCCCATCTCAGGAGGGGTTGAGATTACATTTTTTCTTATTTTCTCTATGAGATGCACTTAAAGAGGATTCCTAAGGTCCCCCAAAATATGACATAGCTTTTGTTTCTAAATGGATGTTATATTTATAGATGATTTTATGTCTACATTTTGCTAAAATAGGCAAAATTGTTAGCAAGAGACACTGAAATTTACACTTCTGTTTCGGTGCTTGGCATCCATATTGCAAATCCACAAGGAAAGATTGTGTTTAAAACTTTTCTTGCTCTTCCTTTTTTTAATTAGTCATACATTATTTGATTTATTCTTTATTTTTTATTTTATTGGTGCATTATAGTCATACATGTTAATGAGGTACAAGCTGTTACAGGCATACATGTGCACAGCACTCATTAAAACCTTCCCCAGAGCCGGGCGTGGTGGTGCACGCTTGTAATCCCAGCATTTGGGAGGCTGAGACCGGAGGATCCGGGTTCGCGGCCAGCTTCAGCTACCTAGTGAGGCACTCTGCAACTTAGTGAGACTCGATTTCAAAATAAAAAATAAAAATTAGGGCTGGGGGTATAGCTCGGAAGTAGAATGCCCCTGAGTTCAATCCCCAGTACCGCAAAAAGAAAAGAAAAACCTTCCCCGATCTCAGGGAAGTTTTGATTTGTATCTCTTGGAATGCTAATAATTTTGAACATATTTTGATGCATTTATTGGCCATTGTATTTGTAAAAACATTATGTAATAATATAATTGTATATAAAATATGTTCACAAAACAAACACATACTTTCATTTGTTTATTATTATGTCGTCTTTTTTATTAGATATATTTGGATGTTGTCTAAAGCTATAGTTCGATAGTGCAATAGCACAAAAAAAATGACTGAAAAAGCAATTTGGACCTGGAGAAGATTATGTTAAGTGAGATTAGCCAGTCACAGATAGTGAAGAGTCAAATGTTTTCTCTCATATGCAGAAGCTGGGAATAATCCAGATAAGAGAAACCCCAGTGGAATGAGGGAAGTGGTCTAAGGGAGAGGAGAAGGAAAATTAATGAAGGAAACATTTCCATTGAAGTTACATACCTATGTGAGAATACCAACCCTGATCTCAATATCATTTATGAGGAAGGAAAAAGAGAATGGAAGGATAAAGGGAAAAGCTCAACAAGTACTGTGTGCAGGTATGTAATTATCACTATAAACTACATTAAGATGTGACACGACAATGCATCAATAAAAGTATATAAAAAGCAATATTTTTATCTTGTATTTCCCCAACACTTTGTCACTGTTAAAATACAAGACTCTTATTCTTCCTAAACTTAAAGTGTTTTCAGTCTAACTTGGGAGGCCAGAAGCACAAAGATTAGCAGGAAGGTGATAACGATGAACACCAGTAGACTGTTCGAACATATGAGGCAAATACAAAAGGAAAAGTGATGTTCAGTAATCATTTGCCCCCATTTAAAAATAAATTGGAAAACATTTTAAGTCTAAATAGAGAACAAGATGACAAATATCTATATTCCTGTCATTCAATTTGATTATTTAGCTATGATAATTCAAAACAAGAACAAAACATTACAGATACATATTAAATTACTTCTACTAGTAGTGTCCACATCCCTTCACCTTTATTTCTCACTTAGAAGTGAAGAAGGCCTATGCCTGAGGACTTAACGCAAGTTTTCAGAACAAACAGGAATTATTGTAAGATTGTTACTATTTGCTAACTTCTTTTGGGTTTACTTAAAGGGGTTGGTTAAAACAAACAACCCATAGCTTTTCACTTAGAAGTTCCATCTATCTTAAATTGTGTGTGTATGTAGTATACATATATGTGATATATATCTTCCTAGAGCACATTTAATGTATTACAGTTAGCATATATATTTTACATGTTTATATTGCATAGATATCATTGAATATGTAAATATAATCTGCATATTATTCTAATACATGTTTTTCTGAAATTTGCTTCTTTGACCAAACATCATGCTTTTTTAATCCATGTTTATAAACTCTACATCAAGTGTTAATGATATTTGTTGACATGTGGATGCATATAAACAAGTTTTTATTTATGATACACTTATTACAATCAAGTAATTGCTTGTGAGGTAATACAATCCTATATTTACAGCTGTTTTTCTTTACAATAATATGTCACAATTATTATTATTATTTTTAGTACAAGGAATTCAACCCAGGAACATTCCATATCCAATGTAAAAACCAGCGCTTTTTATTTTTTATTTTGATACAGGATCTCACTAAGTTGCTGGGTGTCTTGCTAAATTGCTAAGGCTAGCCATGAACCTGTGATCCTCCTGTCTCCATCTCCCATGTGCTGTCGTACCTGGCATATCATAACTTTTTAAGCAGCTATTTATTTTGTATTCTTCAATTGTCCTGACACTTCACAATTTCCAATAATACCAAAACAAATATTCTCTATAGTCAAATATTTGTATAAGAATTTACTTTAATTACTAAAAATTGGATTATAGCATATAATCATGAAAAATTATAAATAGTTGATATACATAGCCAAGTTGCCCCTACAAAATGTCACACCATATTATAGTCTCATCCACAAATTTTGGAAGTATATTAATTTTCCTAAATGCCTCACTAATGTTAAGAATAATAATTCTTAAATCTTTGACATATTAGAAATAAATATTTGCTTCTTATGGTTTCATCACTCTCAGTGTTATGCAAAGTGCCTTTAATAATTGTTTGGTTACCACAAATTTTTTTCTCAATTTAAGTGTTTGTTCATAGTATATATGTTTTTTAGAATATGATGGCATTGGTTTCTCAGTGATTTGATATATTCTTATGATATTCATTTTCTTAAAATTTTCTCATTTTTTCATTTGACTATCACTTTTTATTTTATGTTCATATATATGATAGACTTTTCTTTTTAATCTAATTAAAAATCCAGTCTTTTCCTCAGTATCCCTTTATAATTCAAAGAACCTACTATTTTCCAAGCATGGTTCATACCTATAGGAAGAGGGAGGCTGAGGCAGAAAATTTACTTGAGCCCAAGTGTTTGTGGCCAGCCTGAGTAATACAGTGAGTCCCCATCTCAAAGTAGAATAGCAACAAAATGAAGCAAACAAAAATAAACATCATGACTCTACTATATTTGCATACGAGGGACTGTTCTAGACCTAGGTGCTACTATATTGAAAAAGATAGACAAAAGTTCTACTTTCTCAGAGCTAATTTTTATTTAATTGTATTTCACTGATATTATAATTACTATGTCCTCTCCTGTGACAATGGAAACATAAAAGTAATCCACTAGCTTTTAAACTATTTTATTTTAGTTTTTTTATTTTATTTTAATTGATTGGTAATTTATTTTCTCCTATATTGTTAAGTATTAACTTTTGTATTTTTTACAAACATATAAGCATTATTCTATATTTTTCCGTTTCCACATTATTGGAAGTTCCCTATTTACCATATACTAAATCTTCGTTGTCTGAAGTCTGTTGTTTTAACTTCTAATTTAGTTAATTAATATTTTTTTGTTATTATTTGTTTGATTTAGAATAAGTCTTTTAAAAGATTTGCACTGTTATAATACATTTCAGTGTTCATTTACTTTTTAATAACTTTCCAGGTACAACAATGCAGCCCACTCATTGGACAATCACAACAATACAAGCACTGTATGTTGTAAAATGTAAAAATAGTGATTACAAATCTTGTCGTAGGCTTCTGTACATCTCTTAAAAAGAAGAAAGAGGAAAAAAATCTTCTAGTTGTTTCCTATTCTGAAAACTTTTGCATTTAGCTTAGTATTTTTCTTTGAGATACTGCTCAGATAAAACATTGAATGTTCTGTTTAAGTTTTCCACCTAACTGATCCTTTGACTTCAGCATCCCACATAAGACACTGCTCAAATCCCAAGTTTAAATGGCTCCACATTATCTTAAAAAAAAAAAAAAACCCTAATGTGTCCCAGGGCTTTTGTGGTTGTTCTCTACATTTCTGATCCATTTTATTTCTCTAGCTTTACCCCTGTGGTGTCTATAGTAAATTCTGTCCTCTGCCTATTTTGATCCCAGTTGATTTATTTGAAGTTACCTACATGTCCTATGCCTATTCCTTCTTTCTCTAACATCTTCTGCCTTCCTTAAGTCCATGGTTGTTTGTGAAGGAATATTCTCCCCTGAAGGTTTCCATATTTACCTATATTTTAAGATAGGCCAAACTTATGTCAGTTAGCCTCTTCCTCTTAGAGAATATTGCCATCTTTCTACCCCACAATGTAATGCCTAGACATGTGCTAAATAATGATAAAAATATTTATCAAATAAACTACTCATATAATCATAGCATATATGGTCATATTGTGTTTCTATTTAATGAATATTTTAAATAGATGTTCATTTCTCATATTCATAAATATATTTTGAGCTACAAAGTGGAAAAATTATAATATAAATGTAATTCATCTCAATAGTATCAATTGATGCTCTTGTACAGGTAAATAAATACATATGATGGAGAGTTTGGGTCTGTTTTTTTTTTTTTTTTTAGTCAGTAAATATATTTTTCTTTGCTCTAAAGCCCTGCTGTGTGTACTCTGCCAGTATTTTCTTTTATCTCTGTAGGCTAAAATGAAATTGTAAGTTCAACCAAAAGCTCTCCTATAAGACCCATTTTGTTTGTCAAATCAGATAAAAATTGTCTGTTTCTTTCTAAAATAAAATTAAATTCAATAAATCAGGCCATATGGTGGGTTTTTTCCCCTCATAGTTTTAGTTTCTTTCCATAATCAAAAATATTTATAGCAGCATTTTGGTACACTGTATTCAGTAGTTGAAATTTCTGCTTAAAATTTTTGTTGTTGTTGTTTGTTCATTTAATGCATAATTACACTTCATAGACCTGATACTGCTTTTTATTTAGTGTGACATTATAGAGTCCTTTTTATTGTTGGTACCTATTAATTATACAGAGTAGTGGATTTCACTGTGGCATGTCCATACATGCTAACAACATAATTTGATCAAATTCATTATCTCCCCTTACTCTGCTTTCTTTTCTCCCCCAATCCTCATCCTCTACACTAATAATCTCTCCTTTTCACTCATCATTTTTTAACCCTTAGCATCCACATATGAGAGGAAATGCATGCCACTTGTCTTTCTGAGTCTAGTTTATTTAATTTAAAGCATGATTCTTTCCAGTTCCACCCATTTTCACACAAATGACTGAATAAAACTCCATTTTTGTGTAGTTTGGTTTCTTATTCAACCTTTGTTTTAAATTTGTTCTCCAAACATGTTTTCTTTCAGGAAAAAATAATTGTATTTTTTAATTCAATTACCTAAATTAGTAGAGAACTTTATGTTTGCTTAAAAGTTCATGATCATATTTGAAACAAATCATAAAGTAAGTATATTATCAAGATATCACTATTTATTTGAAATGCACAAATAGGAATTATCATATAATCTTTGATGTGATGTGAAAACAAGTCTCTCAGCTGGGCATGGTGGTGCACAATTGTAATCCCAGCATTTGGGAAGCTGAGACTGGAGTATCTGGGTTTGAAACCAGCCTCAACTACTTAGTGAGGACCTCCGCAACTTAGTGAGACCTGTTTCAAAATAAAGAATAAAAAAAATAGGGCTAGGGGTATAGCTTGGAGGTAGAATGCCCCTAGATTCAATCCCCAGTACCACAAAAACAAAAAACAAACAAATAAACAAAAAAACAACAAGAAAACAAGTCTCTCTTTTCAATGTTTCCTTGATTTTCTATTGTATTTCATCCGTCTTTTAGGAATAGGAAACATTTGTATGTCATTGTTCTTCTCAATAATAATGTAAAAGTATTTTAAGTCACTAGAATTTTATTGTCACATAGTTGCTACTGATGACAAATTTGGAAAATCTGTATTAAAGCTATGAAATATAAAGACTGATTTAAGAGATTTAAAATTATTTTCTTAGTCAAAAGATAAAAATGAATTTTCTAATACTTTCTAGAGAACACTGACATAAAAAAGATCATTCAAAAACATGTTTTATGATTTTGATTTTGATTACTCTCCCACATTCTTATTGAAATTCACTACCAGGGTAGAGCACTCAAATATATCTGCTGGTGAACAAATAAAGACCTTACATTCCAAAGATGACTAAATTCACGTTTCCTCATTTTGATCTAGTTGATCTATCTTTTTTTGACTTTTAGAAAGTAATATACCTGGTGCTGTATCCAGGGTGGTCATGGATTTGGTAAAAGAAAGTGGATTTAATACAGAATGTTACCTTAATCTAGTAACATTAGCAAATATATGAATTATGTCTAAAATATGATGATTAGAAAAATGAACTACTCTATAATTGATGCATATGGTTAGTTTGGGAGCAAATAAACACAAAATCGGAGATAGCCATCAATAAGACCCCCAACATTCAGAAAATAAAACTCATAATCAATAAATATGTTGGCACCAAGTTGAAAAGCTTCTGGGCAGCAAAGAAATTAATCAAGAATCTGAAGAGGGAGCACACAGAATGGGAGAAAATCTTTGCCAACTACTCCTCTGATAGAAGACTAAAACCTAGAACATATAAAGAGCTTAAAAAAAACTTGACACTAAAAAAATAAAAATAATAAATTGGGCAATTGAACTGAATAGATACTTTTCAAAGAAAAAAGAGAAATACAAATTACCAATCGATAAATATATGAAAAATGTTCAACATCATTGGTAATCAGGGAAATGCAAATCAAAACTAAAATTAGATTCTATTTGACTCCACTTAGAATGAAAATAATCAAGAATATGAAAAATAATAAATGCAGGTGAAGATGTGGGGAAATGGGAACACTTATACACTGTTGGGGAGAATGCAAATTAGTACCACCACAAAGAAGATCAGTGTGGAGGCTTCTCAACAGACTATGAATAGAATTACCATAAGACCCACTTATACCACTCCTTTGTATCTTCTCTAAAGAATTAAAGACTATAGTGATGCATGTATATCCATGTTTATAGAAGCACAATTCATAATAGCCAAATTATGGAACAAACCTAGGTGTCTATCAACAGATGAATGGAAAATGATGATGTAGTACCTACCTACAATGGAATTTTCAATGGAATTTTCCTCAGCCATACAAAACAAAACTATGCTATTTGCAGAAAAAAATGAATGAAACTATAGAGTATTATGCTAAGTGAAATCATCCAGTCTCAAAAAATCAAGAGTCCTGTGTTGTATTTGGAAGCTAGAGGAAAAAAAAAATAGGAAACAAAAGAGACTTCAGAAAATTGAGGAGAGAGACCAATAGAACAGTGGAAGCAGATACATGTAGGGAAGTGGGGAAGGGAAAAAGGAGAACTGATGAAGGAATCAGTCCAGTAATGCTAAGTTTATATATGAAAGTATCACTACCAGTCTCACTATTATGTATGGGGAGGAGTGATTAGCAGGGTGGATCTGAAGGGAAACACTCTAACACCTGTATGCATATAACATTTTGAACCTCACCATAATGTATAGTTACAATGCAATAATAAAAGCATTTAAAAAATCCAGGATAACCAGATAAGTAAGAAGGCTGTTTAATGGTCAAGAATAAGATTCTTCTTCTTTTTTTGATTCTGTTGATTTGGGATATTTGCCATCATGTATTTTCCTACTTTTCATTATATCCTTGTATAAAAGTATATCTTAATCTTTTTCCATTCATTTTCTTTTTCCTGAAATACTTGTATAGGAAAATCTATCAGCACACACTTAACAAAATCTTTTCTTGTAAAATATTTGATTATTATAGAAATAATATTTTCTTTATGAAATGTGTTGAATAGACATAATAATACAAGCAGAAAAATAATCTCTCCATATTCATTGCCAACAGTTTGTTATATTTTCTGAGTCATTTGCTAAATATATTTTTACGGAATAGTGAGCATCTTTGTCTTGCACTGTCATTCAATAAAACACTAGCCATTTCTGTATTATGATAAATTCTTTTAAAATACATTGCAACTATTGGAAGATATTCATTTTGTCAGTGTATTATAATTCAGGGAGCTCAATTTTAGTGTCCTTAGGCTATTCCATTTTTCTCCCATACTTACCATTAACTACATTTTAAAATTATTTTTCTACCTCTTATATAATATTGCCATCTTCTTCATTTCATTCTCTACACTAAAATATGAGACACTTCATTTTATAATGATATTCTTGACATCAATTGGAAAAAAAGTTGGTGAGGCAGGCAATGCTGAAGAATGAACCTAGGGATTTTCTACCATTAATCCACATCCTCAGCCCTTTTTATTTTTATTTTGAGACAAGGTTTCACTAAGTTGCCCAGGTTGACCCCAAACTTGTGATTCTCCTACCTCAGCCTCCTGAGAAACTGGAATTACAGGTGTGCCTCACCACACCCAGATCAATTGGAAAATGTTTAAAAATTCTTGACTCCTCTCTCCCAAACTTCATCAAATCTATAAATGTTTTCTTTATCTGATCTTTAGATCACATAGTTTCAAAAGAGAAATTTTTATACAGTGTTGGTGGGGTTAAAAATTAGTGCATGTACTATGGTGATCAGTGTGGAGATTCCTCAGAAAAATGGGAACGGATCAACCATATGATCAGGCTATACCACTCCTGGGTATTTTCCAAAGGGTCTGAAATCAGAATATTCTAATAATGCATGCATACCAATGTTTATAGCAACACAATTCATAATAGTCAAATTATGGAACCAATCCAGATGTCCATCAATAGATGAATGGATTTAAAAAGTGTGGAATATACACACAATGGAATTTTACTCAACACTCAAGAAGAACAAAATTATGTCATGTGCAAGAAAATAGATGGACCTAGAGAACATTGTGCCAAGTGAGATTAGCCAGTCACCAAAAGTGAAGTGTCATCTGTTTTCTCTCATATATGGAAGCTAGGGAGAATTAGGTTACAACAGGAACTTTAAATAATGGAGGAAAAACTCTACTGGAGTGAGGGAGGAGTTCTCAGGGAGGGTAGGAGTAGTGGCAGAATTAATAAAGTGAACACTTCCACTGACATTATACACATATGTGAGAATACTAATGCCATTCTCAATATCTTGTAGGGGGCAATGGGGAGGAGGGTAGTGGTGAGGGAGCTGGTGGAAAACTCACCAAGTGCTGTGAGCATGTATGCCAGTATAACTATGAACTGTATTATGATGTGACAATATAATGTACGAATAAACATATAAAAATATACTTTTTAAAAATTACATAGTTCAGATGTCTAGTGTCTGTTTAATAGAAAGTTGGAGTGTTGTTCTCAACATAAAACAAGAAAAAATAATTTCAAAAACTACAGATTTTTCTGTATCTATAAGATTAGCTGAGGTCACAAGACAATCAAGTAGCTTGAAATATAAGGGAAGTCAATAATGACGATGGATATCTGCTTACCTAAGTCAGATAACAGGAGACGAAATAGGCTACCAAGCTAAACTATTTAGTCAAATGGGGACAACATGATAGTACAAAAACCTGGAAAGCTTCAGACATAAGGAAAATTGGCACCATTTGCATGATTTACTCCAAGCATCTCATGGCATAAATTCAAATAAAGTTGGTGGCGGGGAGAGCAAAATGGGAAACTAGAGTCTCTCTATGGTCCAGAAAAGGAATGAAGCCTTGACTGTAGGTTTCTATAATATGGAACAAAGATTCAATGTTCTGAAGGAAGCCTGCAAATTCTGTCATCATCAGGGTACAGGTGGAGAGCCATGGTTATTAGGAGATACAAAACAAAACGTGTACCCAGATGAGTGACTACTTCTTACCACTGAGGAGAGAAAATATAACATAGAAAGCCCACCATCAAAACAGAAGGATGAGCCAGGCATGCTCATGCCTGTTATCCCAGTAGTTGAGAGGCTGGGACAAGAGGATCACATGTTCCAAGACAGTGTCAGCAATTCAGGGAGATTCTCAGCAGCCTAGTGAGACCCTGTTTCAAAACAACAACAACAAAAAAAAAAGTAGAAAGGGGCTTTGGATGTAGTTCAGAGGTAGAATACCCTTGAGTGGTTCAATCCCCAGTACTACCAACTACCAAAAACAAACAAACAAACAAACAAACAAACAAAAAAAGACAGAGGAACAAATAGCCAGCTGCCAAACTACAAAGATCTCCAGCACAAAGTACACATTATCTGCACATGGTAGGATAGTGAAATGTAGCATTCATGAAAAAATTTAGAGACTTAACCAAATAAATGACATTATTTTTTCATTTGATATGCTAGAAACTACTTCTAGTCAGATTAATTTCCTTATCCTAATGCACTTCCAGAAAGCAATGATATTTTTACTCATTCATTCATTCAGTTTTTCCTCAATGGTTCTCTTTTTGTCTTTCAAGCATTTAGAATTTTTGTTTTCTTTTGTTTTTATTTTCTTTTACAATTTTTATTATGGGCTGACCCTTGCAAATAAAAAATTTAAAGCCAAGAACATAGAATTATATTAATAAAATGAACATGTTTATAATATGGTTAGCATTAAAGTGATTCTAACATTTCAGATATTTTTATTTCTATAAAAATTATGTCCTCATCAAACTGCCTTGCTCATCATTCTAAAACAACCTTCACATAAACAGAGAGCTTTTTACAGTCTTAAAGAACCATTTGTTTATTTTCATTAAATTTTGAAAAATAATTGTTGTCAAAATATAAATGAAGCAGCTTGCTCTCCCAACAGGATAAACTTTCATCCTTGCTACTATTTTCAGCCATTTTCTGCTACTTCAATGCTTATCTAAATTATGGATTCTATGTCCACTCTCGCTCATTTTTCTAGAAGACTTCCTTTATTACTCTTCTCTAGAAATCTTGGTGTACTAAAATCCAGGATTAAGCAGAAGAGAGAATAATTCTCTTCAAATACCTTGAAGAAAAAGTGAAATTTAGAAACACAAAAGAATAGTAGATATGCATTATTGCAAATCTGTCAAAATCATGATAGATTTTTGTAGATCTTTTCTGTTGCCCTTCCCAAGTCACATCTCTTTCAATCCTTCAGGGATACAGGATTTATAAAACCACATTATGGTATAGGCCATGCTACTAGTAATGGTTATATATAAGAACAGGTTGGTATCTCATGGGCCAGTTTATATCAATTAGTAATGCTGGCCTAGAGATTCTTAAGTAGGCAATGGTTTAACTGGAAAGAATACAATGATAAAATAGTGATGTTGGCTGTAGGTGCCAGAGAAGAATTTGTGGCATAGATACTCTCTATTTTTACCCCTTTTCTTCTCTCTATTTTGTGAAGAGTCAAGTACCTTTATCGGGCTTATTGAGAAACACAGAAGACTGGAGATTTTCTTCATAAAAAGGAGATGCAAATACAGTAATATCTACGCGAGTATATAAACAGTATACATACTGGGGAAAAGAACTATTGAAGATTTTTAAAGGCATAGATGACAGGACTGGAGCACAGGGGCTCTGAACAATCCTGATTTATAGAGGCAGTGGAGACACATTCTATTTAGAGAGTGCGTGCGTGTGCAGGCGTGTGTGTAGGTGTGTGTCCATTTCAGTCATCTGTTGTTAAAGAATCACTCACCTCAAAACCTGATGGATTTGAACAACCATTTATTTGCTGCAGGTTCTACAGAAAAACAGTTTGATCTGGACTCATATGGCAAGCTGTTCCCTTGACCTCAACCAGGATCACTTACATGAGCACAGTTATCTGATGACTCCACTTTGGATCAGGTGGAGTTTGATGTCATCATTCACATGCCTGGCCACTATCTACTTGTGCATCTCAGTTTTTCTTTAACTATCTCTTTATTCTTTATTATAAGGACAACTCTTTACCCTTTATTACATAAAGGATATATAAAGGGGATGTCCTTTATTATAATAAGTTCAATATTCCAAAAAGGCAAATGCAAAAACTGCAAAGTTTCTTAAGGTCAAAGCTCCAGAGATCATAGAACTCTTACTTTCACCATATTCTAATGGTTAATTCAAATCTCCATAGCCAACAAATACTAAGGGGTGTGAACACAATTCACCATTTAATAGGATGAGGTGCAAAATACTGTGGTCAATTGCAATCTACCTCAGTAGTTGTGCATGGCAGACAACTTACGAACACAATATATACTTTCAAAAATATTTTTCATACAATTATAGAAAAATATTTTTGGTCAAATTATTGAGATTGTTAAGAAAACTGTGAATATTCTTTCATCTATAATAAAATTTAATTGCAGGATTTATGAGTTATTTTTCTTTTCATTCATGTACATGTAATCTGGTGGGTGACATATTAAGTTTTGTTTCATTAAGAATGAGTAAATTTGCTGAGCTCCCCACGCGTTCTGGTCTCCGCCTGGTGGACGTATGGGGCAGAGGGACGCCCTAAAGCACATGATGTACTTACACAATCATATCAAGGTCACTCACTGATGTGAACCTGACGGGGAGGGAGGGGGAGGAAATGGGGTGGGAATTGGGGAAGGGGTCAAATGAGAAGTGTGTGCAAATATGTTGTTAACAACTTGTACTTAACAAAGATATATGCTATGTTGCACGAATTACTACAATAAAAAATTAAAAAAAAAAATAAAAAAAATAAAAAAAAAGAATGAGTAAATTTGAAATATGTAAATTAGGTTATGAAGGAAATATAAAACACTTTTGTATTTTTTCTATGTTTCTAAGTATAAAAGCTAGTTTATTCGGACATATAATACATTTGAATTGAGTAGTTTGAGAACTAGCTATGGGAATGTTTCAATCAAAAGAGCAGGGAAAAGCCTTTCTGTATTCAATGTGCTACCATTATGAAAGGTAGAGAACTGTAAATTGGATAAAAATTGTTGCAATATATTTTCCAATTTTATAGCAGCACACACATTAGCATTGAAAATGTCATATTTTATAGACTACTTCTATTCAATGTAAAACTCCTCATAATGATCACATATTTATGACTAAGCATATTCTAAACCTATTGAACTTTAAATGAATTGCAAGGTATACAAATACTTCTAATGTCAATTTAACCACTTGAAAGTCAAATATTGCCAACTTAATGTTGGTTATAAATAGAAAGAATTCTATAATCTTTGTTTACCACATTGAGAGTATAATTAGCAGTAACAATAGATAAAACATCAAGTGTACTAATTAATGGCCATTTTATATCTTTTTGAAGGAAACATAATTAATGTATTTTCAAATACCTGCTAAAATATCACTATAAGATAACATTCCAGCATGTCAGTTGTGATGAAGATTTCGCTGAATGTGCGTTTAGGATTTTAGAGAAGTTTATCATGTTATCAAGACATTATATGGGGTTATAAGCTAATTTAAAATATGGTTAATATAAAAATAAATTTGTGAAAATATGCACCACTGATTTAAAGAATCTTAGAAATCAACAAAGCTTAGTTAATTGAAATGCTGTGTAATTTAAATAATTTGCAGAAATTTTTCGAGTACCTCAATGTAGTACAATCAAACTTTCATGAAATTAAGGCATCGTCTGTATTATCATGAATCATATGTAAAATTCATGTTGCTGCTCTTTTCCAGCCACTCTCAGGAATCATCGAGATTTGTCACTTTCTGCAAAATTTCTATAGATTAGGGTCTGCAGAAAACAACTGTATTATACATTTCTCCTGAACAACTGTTGTTACCAAATAAATGAGGTATGTGGCCACACTTCTTTCTCATTTTCTCAAAAATCACAATTCCCCCAATGCAGCTAATAACTTGTCTTGTGTTCCTCTTAAGAGTGAAATGAATTTTCCTTACAATTATGTTTGCATGACATTTTCTGCCTTTGGAGGTCTTCTTTTCATGTTTCCTTTAATGTAAGACCCAGTCTGACAAATATTCTTTCAACATTGATCTCAAAATCTATTTCCTCTGAAAACACATACAATTCAAACTATATTGCTTTGTGTATATCACAAATTCTTGTTAGAAAAAATTGTGGTATAGTGGGAGAAAAAAAAATCATCACAGTATATATGTTCTTAATTCTATTTGCACAAATGTAAAGCAATTATTTTAAACTACAGCAAAGACATAATTACTTTGTAGTCTTTTAAATGAATTTAAATTTACTCAGAATAATTACATACATAAAATGGAATGTTCATGTATTAATAAGTTTAAAGTAAATTTCAAGGAAACAATGTTCTCAGCAAATGAGACCAGTCATCAATGAATATGAATTATATTGAACTTAACCTCATCATAATGAGGTTCAGAGTGATAGAAATATATATACACATAACACTTGTATTTCCCTCCAGGTTCCACCCTGTTCCCTTCCCCTCCCCATACATAATCTAAAACTTGATGTTGATAACTTCATATATGAACATAGCATAATTTGAACTGTGTCCTTTATCATGTATCCCCTTTGACTTCCCCACCCCCCTCCCAAATACGCTTCCACTCTCCTGAGAGAATTCTTATTTATCTGAAGTTCCTTTTGCTTCCCAGTTTCTCTCTAGCTTCCACATATCATTGAAAACATATGGCCCTTCATTTTCTGGGACTGACTAATCTCACCCAGCATAATATTCTTTAGTTCCACCCATTTTCTTACAAATAGGCAATCTATTTTAAATAGATTTTTAGTGTTATTTGTATGAAAACATTGAATTGAAAAAATAAGGCGTGAAAACAATGATAGTTGTTTAATTCTCAGCTTTATGCAATCCAATATCTGTGTCAGAAGTATATTTTTATGATGTAGCTAAAAAAACAACACATATTTGAAAGCAGATCGGCAAGGCGAATTTTACTTTTTACAGAAAGGCATCCTACCACCAATAAAGTCAGATGTGCAAGAAAAACATAGAGAAAACTTTCTGGGAATTTTATTTTCAGCAGGTCTTCTGTGCTGTGCTTCTATTGGTGGGGACATAGCCTCACAATCTTTATGCCATTGGCTTAAGGGGATGCCAGGGGAGGGGTTGGCATTCACGATTTCCAGGAAATGCTATCTTTACAAAAATACAAGTACACATAAGGCTACACAATTACAGTTTTACAAAATTGAGCCCAAGTCAAGTTATTCCTTTAACAGAACAGATATAATTATTTCTCACATCTAGAGCAATATTCTAGGGAAAGTGGAATAAACTATTCCACCTTTCTAGAAGTTATATAATTTTCCCACTACCTAACTCTCTCAACCCTCTGTTACTCATACTTTCCCATTTATTTATTTTGACAACTATATTCTCTCAATATAATTTTAATAATAAATAGCAACAGCAGAGCTAAACTACAATATTATATTCCCAAAACAATAAAACTTGCATCCCCCCAAACAAATTTATATCCCCCCAAACAATAAAATTTAATAGAGAAGGAAGAATGGAAAACATGTAAAGGAAAACACATTGTTTCAAAGAGAAGAACTGTTATCTGTCTACCTAACTTCTATTTCTGCCTTCTACATTTGTTTTTTTTTTGTTGTTTTTTTGGGGGTTTTTTTGCGGTACTGGGGACTGAACTCAGGGGCGTTCTACCGCCGAGCTATACCCCAGCCCTATTTTTTATTCTTTATTTTGAAACCGAGTCTCACTAAGTTACGGAGTGCCTCACTAGGCAGCTGAGGCTGGCCGCGAACCCGGATCCTCTGGTCTCAGCCTCCCGAATGCTGGGATTACAAGCGTGCGCCACCACGCCCGGCTTGCCTTCTACATTTGAATTTATCTGTTCATTGAATTACTACCTCATGTGACTCAGGAAAGGTGACCTGTTTCTAGATGCAGAGAGACATTCTGATAAATGCAAGCTAATCTTAGAAATCTCATTCCCTTAATTATTGTGTTCTCACAATTGAGCATTCTACCTAATTCTGGCCCATGCCCTAAAAAAAACAACAACAACAACAACAAAAAGTTTTTGAGAGCCTTCGTAAATGGTGAACAGCTCCCTTTACTTTTCCCTCTAGGCACATATCTAAACATAACATCTAAAATGGCTGCAAATTCCCTCCTTCCAGCTTTAGCATAGCCAGGCCTAGAAAAAGGACAGAAGGAGAAAACTTCTCATTGTTTAAATGTGTGTGTGTGTGTGTGTGTGTGTGTGTGTGTGTGTGTGGTAGTGGTAGTGATAGTGGTACTGGGAATTGAACCCAGAGCCATTCTATCTTTGAGCTGTACCCCTAGCCCTTAAAAAAAAAAAATTATTTATTCTTGTTGTTTCGAAACAGGGTCTTCCTAGGTTTCTGAGAGCTCACTAAATTACTAAAGCTGGCCTCAAACTTGTGATCCTCCTATCTCAGCCTTACAGCTTTCCAAGTGCTGAGATCACAGGCCACTGTGTCTGGCTAGATTGTTTTGAATTAGTGATTATTGCTTGTTACAGCAATAGAGAGAATTTTAATTAATACAAATTATTATGCCAATAATTTCAGGTATATTCTCAGATTTTTTTTTTTCTTTCCAAAAACATGATGGCAAGAGTCATAATAATCTATTCTTTAGAATGTTAAAAGTGCTGCATTTTATTTGTTTGTTTGGCTGTGGCCAACTAGGTTTTCATATGATGGATCCACAATTTTTCAATTACAGTCAGTGCACATTCTCTGCTCTATTTTTGTCCTTCTGCTCTGTCTTTTGATTGTCCAAATCCTCTTTCTACTAAGCTGTTAACAGAAGCCTCAACATTGATGGTACATATTAGGAAATTAATAAGAATTCATGCAAAGATTATTATCTCTTGATCTCTCTCTTTAATCATCTGACTACACTAGTACATTCTGTGTAGAAAGGAAAAGTATATAAATATATTATTTTTCCTTTTATATATTTTTCTATTATATATATATTAAATATATATATTTCTATATTAAATATATATATATATATATATATATATATATATATATATTTCTTCCCAGTTCTATGCCATACTTTGTTTTCTGCCTTTAATGTTGTTCTGAATTTGCCCAGAATTACTCTCACCATTTGTGCCTTTAACACCTCCCTCAGTTAGGGCTCAAAAGCAGACTATCCAGGAAAAGCAGATGCATTGCATCATTACTACAGTTATGTCACTCAACCCCCCACCCTGTTAAATGGAAGTTTCTATGAATCCATGCAGACATTTTAAGGATGTTAGTTGTTATAGCTGTGAATAGACCCTGACCAAACTTGTCTTGTTATAGTCAAAAATAAGAAAAAATAGACTTCATGGCTGGGTGTTTTTCCTATTAAAATAGCTATTTACTTTTTCTTGTTTTTACAAAAATTGCTTGTGCAAGTACTTTAGGCAATTTCCAAATGTTCCTTTAATTTAATTAGATTTTAAAAACACTCAAAATAGCAACATCCCATGAGGTAATTTGAATTTAGGACACATTTTCAAACAAATCCTGCCCACAAACTCTGTGTTTATAGATATAAGATGGTTATAAAAATTGAAATACTATCATTTCACTCAGCCTCATAAACTCTGCTTCATGCTTTGAATCAATTATTGACATTCTCTTCACATAACTGAATATCTGAATATTTATGAACTAAATCCATATAATATCACATGTTATCTGGGATCCTTTGCTCTCAGGGACAGTAAACTTATAGTTCATACAGGAAATGCAAATAATATAATGCTTGGGCCATTTGATGTGGCCTGGGACAAAGGAATAACATACCTGTTGAGGACATCCTGTGCTCATGTCATAACTAAAGATGTTCCCTACTTCAACTCATAACTGAAAGATAGCAACTGGGTATTATCATACCTTCTAGTTTTTTAAGAGAAGCTGGAATTCAAAATTTCTAGGTAAAAATCTAGATTTTCCTATTTTGACTATTTTTCTAAATGTTTCAAAACACTGGAAATACTACAAAATGAGACAATGCATTATACCCATTAGGATGGTTATTATCCACACAAAACAAAATAACATTTATTGTTACATGTATTAAGAATAGCATGCATCATTTCCCATATGAGAAGAAACTGGAACCCTCATGCATTGCTGGGGAAAGTGGAAAATGTTGCAGCCACTGTGGAGAATTGTTTGAAGCTTCTCTTCAAATTTAATCAAATAATTACTATTGATCCAGAAATTCTACTTCTAAATATGTACTCAAAATAATTGAAAACAGAAACATGAAATGAAACAGATATTTGTATGATAACGTGCATAGTGGAATTATTTGCAGTAGCCAAAATGCAACAAGAACCCAAATATCCATGGATAGATAAATGAAAAAACAGTATGTGGTTTATGCTTACAATGGAATATGATTCAGTCTTAAAAGGACGTTCTGAAACATGCTACAGCCTGGATAAAACTTGAAAATCACGTGCTAAATGAAATAAATAACACTTAGAAGAACAAATACTCTTATGATTCTACTTATTGGGAAATCCTCAAGCCATCAAATTCATAGAAATAAAGAGTATATAGTGGTTATCAGGAATAGTGGGAAGGGAAGAATGAGAAATGTTGTTTAATGAAGAGAGTTCCTGTTTGGAATGTAAAATTGTTCTAGAGATAGTGGTGACAGCCATTTAGCAATGTCAATGTACTTATTGCTACTGAAAAGTACTCTCCAAATTTATTGCAGTGATAAGATTGTTATGTCTATTTTATCATTAAAACAATACCTTTACAGACTTATTATAGAGACTTATTATGTAGACATATCTATATTTACAATTTGGATATGTTTTATAGTTTATATTTTATGAACTCTGCTTTAGCCATCATTCTCCAGGAAAATCATTCAAGATTCTAAATCAGTAAGGTCTTAATATGAAGAAAGGCTGCCTTCCAGCATGAAGACAGAGAATTAAAATGACTTCAGTCTCGTAACTCTTTTGTAAAGTTTCAGGAGGAAATCTAAAAACTGAAAACACAAACAAATAAAAAAACTTCAAACATGGAGTAAAGTATTTCACAGAATCTGGGAAGAGTTTTTCTTTTATTTTTCTAAGTCCTCAGCAATTGGAAAAGTCATAAGGGATGATAATATTTACCAGTTAGGATCCTTAATCTTGTATTACAACATAAGTGTGGGCCAGATGATAAATAAGATAGATCCTTTACTCAAAAAAAAAAAAAAAAAAAAAAAAATCACCAACTCAAGCAGAGAGGAAAGCTAACTTGAAGAAATGGAGCTATTACTATTATTATTATTATTATTTTCGGTACTGGGGATGGAACCCAGGGGCATTCTACCTCCGAGCTACATTTCCAGCACTATTTTTTATTCTTAATTTTGAAACAGGGTCTCATAAGTTGCAGAGTGCCTCACTGGATCCTCCGGAAATGCTGGGATTATAAGCCTGTGCCACCATGCCTGGCCAAATTGGGCCATTATTAACCTTGAGTACACACTTAAAAAAATGTTGTCTTGAGAAAAGTTACATCCTTAGTCTTCTATTTTGTCTCTCTGTCTGAGAATTCTCAAGGAAATCTAAAGAAACAGCAAACCATCCTTCCTGCCATTTTGTAAATTAGGACTCCTGTGGATTCCTAGATTAGAGATTAGTGGTCTAGAAGTCTAAATGATATATCATATATAGCAGAAGGAAAAACAGTTAGTGAATATTTGATCTGTGCCACCCCTGTATTGATGAGGTCCCCCATTGTCAAAAGAATGAAGCAAAACCTACCAGCAGGTAGCTTAAGTTAAATTTCAATGCTTGAACAGTCTTCCTTTCCTTCAACTCTGGTATTGTATATTCCTTTCTTTATCAAAGGTAAGAAAATAATAAAAAAATGTAATAGTAACACATTATGTCAGGAAATTATCAAGATCACACAAAGAATTGATACCATAAATACTCAAGGAGAAAGTTTATAATTAAATTATTGCAGAATAGACTAAAGTGTTTCTCAATAACAAAAAGTACTGAAGGATTCAGTAACTTTTTAGCAAAAAACTTCTCATATGATCCTTATAATTTATAATGAGATAAACATAAATCAAGAATGGAGAAATTTTAGTTTTAAAGGCAATATAAAAAGAAATGAAATATACATTTAAGAAATTTTTCTATGCATCTTACCTTTGTAGATTGATAATGGTGTTATGGTATAATTCTGATTTAAGTAAATAGATACAAAGTTAACTTGGCAAACATCATGAGAAATATATGCAGACAACCAGAACACTAAAAGTCTTTTTTATACCTTCAAAGGTAGTCCCAGAGAATATACAAATTAATACTAGTGTCTAGAGAAATACTGATCTCCATGCCTAATCCCACTCCTGCTGCAAGGAGGGCTTTCCATTTTTGAAGGATGTTCTACTTCCAGGAACCCTGTGGTATATTAGGGTCAATAATAATCTTCATAGTAAAGCCAGACCACTCTACAAAAGGAATAATTACTTCAGTCTTCTATAATTGATCGATAAACAATTAGCACCCTTGACATCCAGGTTCTAAAATTAGGAGCCTATGTTTATGAGAATAAGTTATCAAACAGAATATTATGAATTATAGTATAATTCAGTTCCCCATCCTTTATTTTGAGGGCAAGATATTTCTCACAGATGAAAGTTTACGGACTTTTGATATAGTAACCCAATGAGACAATGATAGCTACATTTCTCCAGACTGAGCAATCTGTCTGCTATAGATGTGTTGTTGCCCAGTCAGTCTCCATCAAAGGGTAATGGTGCCCCTGAGGGTTCTCAGAGAGGCAGTCAACAGTTACTTATGGCATCACTGACACCAAACAGGAAAACTTCATCAAATGGGAAGAAGCTACAATTGGTCAGCTTCTACACCCTGCATTGACTAATGTCTTAGTAACGATATTCTTATAGTTACTTTACATAGAAAACATAGCCTACAAAAGAGCTCTAATAATCATGAGTGATATATGCAGCACTATGCTCTTAGTATAAATAGTTTAAAAATCATTTAAATGACCCTGATTAATAAATAAATGGTTGATTTTTTTTTTTTTTTTTTTTTTTTTTTTTTTTTTTTTTTTTTTTTTTTTTTTTTTTTTTTTTTTTTTTTTTTTTTTTTTTTTTTTTTTTTTTTTTTGCGGTACTGGGGATTGAACTCAGGGGCATTCTACCTCCAAGCTATACCCCCAGCCCTATTTTTTATTCTTTATTTTGAAACTGAGTCTCACTAAGTTGCAGAGTGTCTCACTAGGTAGCTGAGGTTGGCCACGAACCCGGATCCTCTGGTCTCAGCCTCCCGAATGCTGGGATTACAAGTGTGTGCCACCACGCCCGGCAATGATTGATTTTTAAAAGTATATTTAAGTGACTTTTAAAATACACATAAAATGTTTAAAGTACATTTAAATATTATAACATTAAAGAGCAAAAAAGAATGAAGTTTCATTTAAAAAGTGTGGAACCTCACATTAAATTAATGGCAACTGATGTTTTTAATTTGACAGAGTGTACTCAAAATTATTGCACATAATTTAATAATCAGTTAAGCATAAAAGTACTTTAAAAAAAACAGGATAAATACAACCAGATATTTCCAACTGCCAAGTCATTTCAAGGATAATCCTAGAGAAATCTCAGTCCACCAAAAAAATATAGAAATAAAAATCAAAAAAGAAAGTGAATTAAACTAGGAAAAATATAATCAGGTGACAGAAGATAAACCAAAGTTTAACATTGTAAAAGGGAATGTAAATGCTTTTAAATGTCTCTACTAAAAATTGATTTTACATTTCCCTGATTATTAATAATGTTAAACATTTTTTTTACCAAGCTATACCATTCCTCAGCATCTTTACAAAAGAACTAAATCTAGAATACTGTAGAGATACATGCATATCCATGCTTATAGCAGCACAATTCATAAAGCCAAATTATGGAACTATTAAAACTAGATATAGACTGTCCGTTAAAGAGCTTGTGTATACATGTTCAAAGTTATGTAATTAAGTCATGAGGGTTGTGACCCCCTCAATGGATAAATCCATTGTAATGGATTTGCTGGCAGGCAGGGTGTGGCTTGAGAAGGTGGGTCCCTGGTGTGTGGCTCTAGGGACTGTGCTTTTGTCTTTGAATCCCCTTGCTTGCTTGCTCTCTCTTGCTTCTGGCCTTCATGATGTGACAGTAGAGCCTTTGCTTCCTCCTTCTCTCTGCTTCCTGTCACCATGCCCCTTAGCTTTGTAGAAGATACTTGTTCTGCCATGTACTGAAACTCAGAGATCTCAGAAAACGTGTGAGCAAATAAATCTTCCTTCCTCTGCATTGTGTGGTCATTTGTCCTGGATTATAGCAGTGAGAATGTTGACCTAGACACCAATCTAGGTGTCTGTCAACAGGTGAATGGGTAAATAAAATGTGGTATATGCACACACTGGAATTTTACTCAGCCACAAAGAAGAGAATTTATGTAATTTACAGGAAAACTGATGAATATAGAGAATATTATGCTAAGTGAGATTAGCTAGTCTCAGAAAGTTAAGGACCATATATTTTCTTTAATGTGTGGAAGCTAGGGAGAAAATAAGAAACATAAGGAACTTTTGATAAATGAGAAAAGGTACCAGTAGAATAATGGAAGATGTTGGGGGAGGGAGATGGGAAGGAATAAAAAGAGGATTAACAAAGGAGATCACTACCAATGTCACTAGTATGTATGAGGAGGGAAGAGTGGGGACCTGGTAGATGTGGAAGGAACCACACCAGGTACTGTGTGCCATTCATTTTGTATCACCTTGTACCTCACTATGATGTAACAATACACTAATAAACGTATAAAAATGTTCTAAATAAATGGATGGCTTTATATTTAAGAAGAATGCAATGCAATGATATTTCTTCTTTTAAGAGACATATCCAAAATTAAATAATAGAAATACATAAAACCTGGTTAGTTAATACAAATTGAAAAGAAAGGAGGAGTAGAAATATTAACACCACATTAAACAGAAATTAAGACAAAAGCATATAAAAAGGCTATTTTATAATAACTAAAATTAATATTAATATCTGCTACTACCAAAATTATTGTTTTAAGTTATGTGGAAATACATTTTGAAAACTAAGGAATAACACCCCAAAATACAAGCCATATTTTTAGAACACAATTGTAGAAGATATAAAGTACCAAAATTGCCTGTGGAAGATTTAGCAGTAAAAGAACAGACGAGGAAATAAAGAATCAAATTGTCATAGTCTGAATATAGAGACTATTTACCCTGTAGAAAATTTGCTCCTTTTTAAGGTATTCAGTAGACTCATAAAAATTATCTCCTCTATATTATCAAATTTCTAATTTAACTATTTAAACTGGTTAAAAATCAGCCACTAACTCTGATCTGACCATCTCCAGCTTATACATACCCTCCCAGGGAGATGGGCAATGGTGAAGCCAGTCTCAGCATTGGATGATAGACTTAAGTGTGCAGGGAGGGATAGAGAATGAAACAGTAAGAAAGACGGCACGCTGACCTCAGGCAGGGCTGCTGGGGTTGGAGCAGCACTTCCTGCTAGTTTTTCGATAACCTGATACCTCATCATTTGACATTTCATGGGCCAGGAGTTTTCATGGATAAATTAGTAAGAGACCACTGGTATTGCATTTATTGTCAGTCACATTTTTCCAGAGTCAGGTTCATCAAATTTCCTCTTCTGTGAAATGAAATTCAGAATTAGTTACAAGTTCAGTATGGCCAAACCAAAGTCATATTAAGGCTTTAAAGACTGATTTTCAGAATGGAAAATTAGGATGCTGTGAAACTGACTTGCCAGCAGCTTCTTGTGACTTAATTCTATTACTGAGTAATAGTAATTCAAATTCTGAGTAATAGTCTATTAAACCATCAAATTATAAATATCTTGTTTTTTCTCCTGTATTTCTTAAAATAGTTCCTACAAAAAAAATTAGTTTATACCAAGATTTTCTCTTTGCAACCAAAGACAGGCTATTAATATCAAATTCAAGTAAATTTTTAATTGAATAATTTTGACATCCAAAAATTACTTTAAAATTTATTAGAAATAATAAAAAGGGAAATAGCATAGCTTTGTTTTAATGTAGCATGACTTGCTGGCTGTGATAACTAAAATTTAAACAGATATTATCATAATTTTGTGTGTGTGTGTGTGTGTGTGTGTGTGTGTGTGTGTGTGTGACTAGAGATTGAACCCAGGGACACTCTACCACTGAGTTACAACTCAGCCCTTTTTGTTTATTATTTTGAAACAAGTTACCACACATTGTCATCCCAAGCACTGGTATTACAGATATATGCCACAACACCCCTCTTCAGATATTTTTTAAAACAAATTATGCATGGCATGGTGGTAAATGCTTATAATTCCAGTACTTGGGGGATTGAGACAGAAGGATCATATGTTAGAGATTACCTTCAGGAATTTAGCGAAACCCTGTTTCAACATAAAAAAAGAAATAAAATTGAGCCGGTGGTGTTGCTCAGAAGTAGAATATACCTGGGTTCAATCCCAAGTACCACAAAAATAAATAAAATAAATGATAAATAAATAATAAAGTACCCTTTTTTCCTATCATGTTAGCGCATATTATTTGAGTAGAGGGCTTTATGGCTGAGAATGTTTAAAAAATCCTTTTAAATAAGAAAATTTAATGTTTTTCAAGATACTTATATTTTCATTTGTGTTAGAAGATCCTAACAGGGATATTTATTCAAATATTTAACCCTTCTGGCATTAATGAACAATGTGTAATAACATATTATGAGGAAACTACTTATAATTCATTTTAAATTGAAAAAAAAAAGTTATGTTGAAGGTAGAGCAGAAATTTTGTATTAATAAGTTAATTCTTTACTCTTTTCACATTCTTTCTGTAGTGTGGTGTGTTTAGAAAACTGTATCCAAAACTTTAGATGAAAATAAGTCTCCATAAATAAATAATTAGCTAAAAATAATCCCTGAATATAAACATATTTCTGGAAATGGCTAAGAGTAATACAAAAAGAAGCAATGTAACTTGTAGTATTTCATGTGTGTATGTGTGTGTGTGTGTGTGTGTGTGTGTGCATGCGCACTTGTGTGTGTGTGTGACAGTGAGAGAAAGTAAAATACAAGCATGCATATACATCAAATAGCTAAGCGGAAATGTGTTCTCATGATCCTAGTATAGTAACAGCTTTGAATTCTTCTCTGAGATAGAAAACATTTAAATTTCACTAAAGACTTCAGTAAACTATAATATGAAATATCTTGATATTCTTTAGCATCATGATGTATAAAATTTGACACAGAGCTAGGCATGATGAGACCTGCCTGTGGTCCCTTGGGGGCCTGAGGTGGGAGTATTCCTTGAGCCCAGAAGTTCAAGACTAGCCTGGGCAAGATAGCAAAGACCTCCATCTAATAAAATAAGTAAATAAATGAAATAAAATGCAGCATACTTTAGTTCCCACCAGACTTGAAGGCATAAGACATTTCACAGTAAATAGATGCAGAGAACCCTGTGTTCCAGACGTGTGCTTAAATCAACTCATTCTCAAATTGCTCATAAACGCAAACTTATTATTTTCTAGTCACACTTTTATATTGCAGTCATGACCTAGAATTAGTTTCACTTTTTATTTTTGTTTCAATTATAAACACATTTTGTCTCCGAATGGAGAAGTAAATAACTGGGGTAGGGAATATACCAAAACTTAAAGAATTCCCCTTCATCTGTCCTTTAGGACAATTACAAGAGAAGCCTACTGAATCATTAAAACACAATCAAAGAAGCTTCGATTTTGAAGTGGTGAAAATATCCTAAAATTGATTTTGGTGGTGATTGCACATATCTGTGAATATAGTAAAATCACTGAATCATACACATTGAATTGCATGATATAAGAATTATACTTCTCAATATAGCTGTCATACTTTTTAAATTTTTTTAAGTAGCAAAACAATCGAATTGAGCCTTGAGAATCAGTCTCAGAGTTTTGTAACTGAAAAATTTCAACCTTGGAAAAAAGGCACAAGTGTGCTTATTTTACTTACTAGCTCATTTACTGAGAAGCTACTCAAATCACCCACTAAGAAGATGTTTGTTCTCAATAAAGACATTTTTTCCAAGTTTGTTGCTCTTTTTCTGAAACCAAAGAACATTTACATGAGAGATATATTTACATGAAAGTTCTGTCTTCTATAATACTAAAGTAACTTTATAATATTAAGATAAGGCACACTTTAAAAATAATTTTAATAGAAAAATTCGTAAAGTATTATAATAGACCAATTGCACTATATTCAAGTAATTTTTCCCTGGTGATTTTAAAATGCCTCAAACTGTTTTACATTCTGAGATATTTCATTGTGTATACATCTTTCCAATCCAATCAATAGGACACTTGGAAACTCCTACTCTAAAATGGGCTCCTGTTATTACTGGTATCCTCCTTCCATTTTACTGAACATGTCCTGAAGTTTTTTAGCCCATGTATTAAAATTCTTATCAGTCAGCAATTATATTCTTCTTTAGAATGAAGATAACTTTTTTTCTGAGGTAAAACCACATTCTGAAGTGAATAAAACACATTTCATGATTTAAAAATATAAATCATGATATTTTAAGGCTGAGTTTTCAAATCGCCTTAATAAGAAGAGCAGGCAGAAAATATGCTGAACTAAGATAAGTATTTTGGTGAGATGATTTCACTTCTTTAGATTTGTCATTACATACTCTAACTTTTGTGAAATAACTATATAAAATCCTGCATTTCATAGCAATTAAATGGATCTTTGACTCTTTATCAAAAATATATCAGTTGTTAATTAATAATAACTTGGCCCCCAAATTTAGCTATACCTTGTAATTTTTAGACATCAAATTAATCACAGAAGAAAAAGCATTATGTGAATGTAAATTTTTGAAAGATTTGATGAAATAACTTTTTTGTTTAAAAGATATGTTCTGAAACTTTGCTATAATAAGAAAGTGTAATAATTCTTTACTGTCTGATCTAGAGTTTAAAAATTGCAGACATGTGTGTTTTTCCTACATTAAAATAATTGGTTAGTTAGTAGAATACCCAGTTCTACTAGGAATGATAGTTCTCATTTAAAAAAAAAATCACCCTTGGGGCCTTCCAGATCATAAGGAGGTCATAGATCTATTTCTTATTCTCTATATGTTAGAATAAGTTAATATTGGCCTCCACAAATCTTCTTTGAATAGGCTAGATCCAGTCCATCCAGGACCAACCATTTTTTTCTGTATTTCCATTTTTAGGTGGTTTTCAGTCCTTCTCCCTGGTTCATGCATATCTAGAATAAACTCATTCTTTCAGAAAAAGTGTATTAAACACCTAATAGGTACAAAGTGCACTAGCTGTAAACATGACCAAACTTGTAAACCAGAACTTCCATTCTAAGATGGCAGAGCACTGTACAAAAAACAAAATACTAACACACCGACAGCAGTATGTTGGGGAGTGGTGAATGTTATGAAGAAAACTTGCAGAAGTGAGGTAATGAGAGTTTTTTTTTTTTTTTTTTTTTTCAAGTAGTGAACCAGATAAGATTCTGGGAAGGAACCTCTCAATTAAGGGAAAGTGTAAGTTAGCAAAAGACTTGGGCATAGTATTCTAAACAACCATCATACAGCGAAGGTCACGAGGTGTTATTTCTCAAGAAATAACTGCAGTCTAGGCAAGGAAGACAGAGGCAGAGAGAGTTAAAGGAATGTGTTATGGACTGCATCGTACCCTCATCCAAATTCATATGCTGAAACCCTAACCCTCAATATCTTAGAATGGAAATTATTTTTGCAAGAGAGTCTTTAGAGATAATTAAGCTTAAATGAGATTGTTATGGTGTTATGGCCCTAATCCAATATAAGTGGCATTCTTTTTTTTTTTATTGTAATAATTTGTGCTTTGTATGTATACATCTTTGTTAGGTACAAATTGATAAAGACAAATGTGCACACATTTCTCATCTGACCCCTCCCCAATTCCCACCCCGCTCCCTCGCCCTCTCTCCCTCTCAAGTTCAGTTCAGTGAGTGACCTTGATATAATTGTGTAAGTACATCATGTGCCTTAGGATGCCCCACCCCAGTCCATCCCCTTCAGTTAAATCAACTTCTTTGTTTATCGAGGGTCTCTACTTTTTCATCTGGGGACCCTCTTATGCCCCATCTTCTCCCTAACATCCGCATACTAGAGAGAACATATGCTTCTTTACTCTTTGTGACTGGCTAATCTCAATAAGTGGCATTCTTAACAGTAGAAAAATTTGGGCTGTAGCTAGGCGCAGGAGAAAGAGCTTAAGATGCCCCAGGGAGCAGATGGCCATCTACAAGCCAGGCAACAGCCTCAGAAGAACCCAGCCTTGCTCATACCTGGAGCTCATGCTTGTCTCCAGAGCTGGGGTAAAAGTCTCTTGTCTGGACTACCTGTCAGTGGTAATTTGTTATGGAAGTTTCTGTAAACTAATGCAAAGTGAGAGAAATAGGTCATGTGAGGCCTTGAGCAAGTATTTGGCTTTTATTTGAGATAGATAGGAAATCATTGGAAAGGAATCAGGAGAAACATGAGATGATTAAATTCTTTTTCAAAGACAGATTGAGAGTTAGGGAGGAAATTTAGTGGAAGAAAGAAATGTTCTCTAATAACAGTGTGTGGACCACATACTTAAGAGAGCACTGCCTCCTTCTCCAAAAGTCACGGTCAGTCTCTGATTCATATTTGACAGGACATTTAACAGAGCACAAAATAGCAGCAACTTTGGGAATGGAGAACAAAGCAATGAGGGAAGGAGAAGCATTCTTATCTGTGAAAAGTCATATATTTAATAAAAAATAATCTGAGTTTTAAAATTATAGCTATACATGCCATATTGTAATTTTAAGATAATTAATGGAATCTTGGTAGTTTCTTTAAAAAGAGCAGCCTGATGATATTGATATTAAAATATTTTATAGGCAGTGATATTATATTTAGACTTCATTCTGAATTTAATTTATATTTTATAATGTAGCAACTTAATTATATTATTAAAATATTGTAATAAGTTTGCAATAAGAATTTATATTGATTAAAACTAAGTACATCCTCCCAAATATTGCTTTTCAAAATGAGATAATAAATCTTTGAAAAATTTTCTCTTTCTAACACCTCATGAAGTAGGAGAAAGACTAGTAGAGTAGAGCGGAAGGGATCAAAGCAGGAAGGAGAGGAGGGAAAGGAGGGTATGGGGAGAGAAATAGACCAATCAATTCTATGGACATATAGAATATATTGCTATGAATCTCACTATCATCTACAATTACAATGAACCAATTAAAACAAAGTTTTTAAATCTTCCCTTTCTTCTTTATAGCTATTTGGAACAAAAAAGTCTTTTCACTAAGATAGAAAATGGGGTTAATATTAGAATTTTTAACTTTTTACTTTATACTAAATTCTGCAATTAAAACTCAAACAACTTCAAATGATTTGCATTAGTATAATAGTGGCTAGATTTACATAAGGATCAAACTGGTATCAGTCCATTCAAATCTGCAACACATACACACAAAACAAAGGAAAACACTTCTGTGATGAAAGGGTCAGATGCCTTAAAATAGTAGAAAGAGAAAAAAATAAGGAAGGAAGGAAAGAAAGGAAAAAAGGAAAGAAGGACAAAAGACAAAGCTAGTAGAAGTTTACATATATTTTAAAGGGGAAAGAAAATTTATTATTGCAATTTTTTAAAGTCATTGCTCTAAGAAAATGCAGGTGAGAGGTGAATCATCAATGAGAAAGTTTCCTAAAGTTTAGTCAAACTAATGGAAACATTATGTCTGATTTTGTCAACTCTAAAGTGTGCCAGAAGAACATTCTAAAAATCTGGCTATAGATTTTTTTTTTACATGCTTATGTTAAAAAATAACTGTAGTTTTATGTTTGGGTATGTCATTTTCTTAAAATAGTACACCAGATAATTCTATATACTTCTCAGTTTTATATATTTAGTAATATCTGGAAATATTTTTAGTCAGAGGGAGCATGAGTTTCAGAACTCTGCTTGTTTGATACCAAAATGTGACATTTAATAGCTGTGTGACCTTTAGCAAATGACTTATTCTTTCTTGTAAAATGAAGATAAGATAGCTACTATACATAATCTGTGGTTATATCTAACAAAGTATTATTGTAAAACTATTAACATAGTGACTATAGGTAGAAGACTGCAGTCAAATACCAGTCCCCTACTGCTGGTAGCCATGGAGCTGCAGTAATAAGGTTTAAATTCGACAATTTTTCTAATGGGGAAAAATAGTCATATTCTTCCACATACCTCCATCTCCTTCAAATTCGCATAATATGCTTCATATGGCTGAAAAGGAGAGCAAGGATTTTTGAAGTTGTCCGTTTGGGAATATGATGCCTTAGTGTACCAGTACCTTCTTTTGTGACCTTAATTGTACATCCTCCATTTTCCAAATAGTTGTAGTAATGAAAATCATCTCTCCCTCACAAGATTGTTTTTAACATTACTGAAAAAATATCTTTTTAAAGCATACAGGATGAAAGTACTGTTGTTAAATATGTGATTTGGTAACTCATATTCAGTGATATTGTAAGAGTCAGTAGCTTTGGGAAGCAGAGATTTTCTTGACAGTCTTGGACAGACGAAACTGTATAATTAAAATTGAATTACATTTTAAATTTAAAAAATGGGAAAATTCAGTATCTCCATGGAAAAAGAAGACACTATTTAATCTCAACAGAATATTTATAATACTGGAAACAATATAATTTAATTTCTTGGTCATATCTGTAAGAGGTAAGTACTTCACTAGGATGTAGCCAAGACATTCCCTTTTATAGTGCAATACACTGCAAAGTAAAAGGAAAGAATTTACTTGAGTGTTTTGAAGGTCAGGACCTTTATCTAAATCAAGAAATTAACATGTACTAATTAATTACTCCTGCATACATATTTTATATATGCTAGTCTATTTCATCAACAACTGTTTAAAAATATACAATCAGATGAAAATTGAATTAAACTTTCCCCAAATTTACAAAGTTCTGCTTATAAGTTGTAAAATTTCAGCCTGAGAAAACATAAACGTGTTATCTAGGATGAAACAAATTTTGATAAGAAAATTAATAGCTTAAATAAGATCAGTACTTATTGGAAAGGGAAACAAGTTATAATATTTTTAGGAGGCTATAGTTAAAATGCATTAGTTATAAATTATTGTTAAAAATTCTTAATGGACATCCTGAAATTTAGAGAAATGGCCATACATAATCTCTACATAAATTCTACTTGTGGATCCTAATTTGCCACTGAATAATATGAACTTTTATTCATCACATATTTGTCATTACTCAGGTATTTGTTAAGATGTAATTTTGCCTATTCATCAAAGGAACCACAGTCTATATGAAAGTACAGTCCACAAAAGAGTAATTCAAATAAAATAACACAGCTGACATAATCAAAGTTGTACAGGGTATAATGTAAACATAAAAATAAGAAGTCAGTTCTTACTTGGCAAAGATGAAGTTCCATGAATGTATTAATCAAGGAGGTGATATTAGAAGTGACGGGGTAGATGTTATTATGCTAGAGAGGGACTAGAAATGGAGGAAAGGAAGAAGAATCAGAATTTTCAAAACCACAGATATATAAAATTCTTCAATGTTTCTGGGAAGAATTGCATGTGGAAAAATAAAGTCTGCAAATGGCTTGGGGAACCAATGGAGGGGGAGGAGTTTAAGTTAGGTAGATAGTAGTTGGAGAAATAAGCCACAATGCCACAGTACCTAAATCATGCGCTATGATACCCAAGGATGTTATAGAAAAATTAGAGGAGTTCCACTGGGACACTTTATTTTTTACTTTATTATTATATTTTTTGTGATACAAGGGATTGAATTCAGGGACATTCTTACCTCTGAGCTACACCTTCAGCACTTTTTATTTTTTATTTTGAAATAGGATCTTTCTAGGTTGTTGAGGCTGTCCTTGAACCTGCAAGCTCCCTGTCTCAGCCTCCTAAGAACTGGAATTACAAGTGTTTGTCACTGTGCTCAGGCCACAATACAGTTTAAGTTTCAGGAGAATCAGCAGTATCTTTGGAACACCATGAGGGCTACCACTATTCAGCTTTTGGTACCTAGCTATTTAATAAACTACTGAGCATTTATTTTAGCTTAGAGTGCTTTGGAAAAAATAGCTGAGGCACAAATAACTCCAAGTTCCATGAAAATTTAGAAACAATGCCATTGTAAGTTTAAAAATACAGGAAAAAATAAAGACTAAGTACCGCCACACTCACACACACACACACACACACACACACACACACACAGGCACAGACACACACACACACACACACACACACACACAAAGCATCATGTATATCTACTGAAGCTTTATGTGATACTGTCTTTGGGTAAGTGAATTAATATAGAAAAATAGTATTTCTAATCCAGTGAAAATAAATAGATAAATAAATAATAAATAAAATATAGGGAAACTCAGAAGAGATTGAAAAAAGAGAACAAAATGGGAAACTTGTATCTGGGGAAGATTATTCTGAAGTGGTGAAGAGCATACACTGGAGAGATGTCATTTTGGAAGCACAGTAATTATTGATAGACTATTATAGCTAGTCAAGTAAGAGACAGTAACATATGTAGTGAATAATGGAAATCCATTTCAAAAGAAATACCTGATATTACTTAGGTATGTGGTTCTTAACTTCCTTTTGATGTTGCTTTAAATGCTAGAAGTTTTCAGAAAACTCTCTAAAATTAGTAAATTATATCCACACTTATTCAGCTGTTCATTTGATCACATTTCCTTCACTGTTTAGCTTCTGAGTAAAACAATTTATTGTCTGACCTGAAGCAACAGTCTAATATGAAACAACATTCTTATCTGTCCCAGAAAATATGACATGTTTAAAATACTAAGCGAACAAACCTCGTTAGTGCAGTAGGTAGCGCGTCAGTCTCATAATATACTAAGCAAACATTATTTAATACTTTCAATTTATTTAATTTATTGTAAAAAATCAATATTCTACTAATTGAGAAATAGTATAGTGCCTTCACGCCTAAGGGCAATTTCCAGTTGCCCATACCCAAAGCTTTCTTTCTTCTGAGATCCTTATTTGCAAGATTATTTTCTGTTCTCAGTAACCTATATTGAAAGAGAGCTCAAAATATGTTATGACTAATTTGATATGTGATTTGTACTGTTTTCTGTGAGCCAGGCATTGTGTGTGTGTGTGTGTGTGTGTGTGTGTGTATGTGTGTGTGTGTGTGTGTGTGTGTGTGTGTATGTGTGTGTGTGTGTGTGTGTGTTACTGGGATTGAACCCAGGTGCATCCTGCCTCTGAGCCATACCCCCAGCCCTATTTTTTATTCTTTATTTTTTGAAACAGGGTCTCACTAAGTTGTGGAGTACCTCACTAGGTAGCTGAGGCTGGCTGCAAACCCAGATCCTCCAGTTTCAGCCTCCCAAATGCTGGGATTACAATCATGAGCCACCACGCCCAGCTTATTCTTAACACTTGTCATGCATTATTTTATTTAATCCATTCACTCGCCTAATTATGAAATTTCTATCATTATTGCTCCCAGTTCACACATTAGGATGCTGAAGTACAAATTTAAGTTGCCAGGTCCCAGGAGTGCTGAGGCGGATTGGAGATACAAAACAACACCCGATGACTCCAGAATTCATTGTCTTAACAGCTACAGTGTATCTCTTCCATGTGGAAGTAATAACTAATTTTTGTGTTTATTTTTTATTGTAATCATTAAATTATGCGCACCTATTTTCAAAGTTCTCTTTGGCTTATAGAGAGTTCATAAATATTACTAATTTCATTGTAGATAATCATTATTGCGATTATGGAGACATATGTAAATAAAAATGTAAACCCTACTATCAGAGTTAGGGGGAGAAAACCTTAAAAAAGCAATCTCACCAGCCACTGTACTTGGGTACCTGTGATACAGTCTTAAGTTTATGGATGAAAGAAGCTCATATTTCTCAGTTCTTTCATATTAAAAAAGTCCTCAGAGACTGACTTACATTAAGAAAGTCATAAAAATATATTTAAATTGGAGTATTAATATATGCATACTGATACACCAGCCTAGACACCAGAAATCTACTGCTTACTATCTGAGTACTCTGTTATGACTTGAAAAATAAAAAAGGATGAATTTGGATTAAAGAAACCCACAGGGTTTAGAGAAATCATTCATCCATGCCATAATAAACTTGAAAATTTATCACAAAGTATATGATTTAAGGTTAGCATGAGAAGGAGTGGGGAAGGTTTAAGGCAGACATGGCTAATTGTAAACAAGGAAAAAATGGCAAAGCGTAAGGTACAAGATAAAATCTTCTTTTGATAATGCAAGTGTTTATAGTATCTTGTCATCTATTGGTTAAATGATAAAGTATGAATGAGATCTTCAAGACAGGATTAAACAGTCATATAAATAAATGGAAGCTGCAATAAATGGTCTGAATATTTTCCTTATAGTCATTTTAATTATTTCTATTCTAGCTGAAAGGGGAGAAATATTTGGAAATGTTCAAGTATTAGACTAAGCCACTGTTAAATTCCTTCTCATAGTTTCATGCCCATGGCCTTGAGTTAACATTTTCACAAAGCATCTGGGTGTGTATTTAAGAGGAATTGATTGATTCACTTGTTTGTTTTTGCAATATTGTAATTGAACCCAGGGTACTCTACCATTGAGCAACATCCCCAGATCCTTTGACACTTATTCTGAGATAATGTCTCACTAAATTGCCAATGCTGGCCTTAAAAATCAATCCCCCTGCCTCAGCCTCCAGAGTAGCCACCATCACATCTGGTGGCTTTTATTTTTAAATACTATCATTTTATGACAATTACTCTGTGTTAGTGAAATTTACACACACACACACACACACACACACACTGGATCATGCAGTTTAAAAAATTTATTTTGGCATAGTTAATATTTAGAAGACTTATGTAAATAACTAAAGGGATACATTTCCTAATATATAAAAGTATTTTCTCCTTTTGGAGGATGTAAATAGTGAACCACAGCTACGGTTCTAGGCTTCAGGTGGCAAATAGACTCATAAGACACATAAATTTTAAAATGTTACCACATCTATTTAGCTTTATGACAGGAAACAAGGCAGGGAATAATAGAGTAGCTTTAATATCTTTAACCTGCTTCCTCTCTTACTCGAAAAATTCCAGGAATATGGGTTCTTTTGTGTGACCCACTCATGGGTGTTTGGTCTTCGTAGATGAGAGTCAAGGTATATATATATTGACAGATCAAAAATAGACAATATTTCCCATTACTCCTTTGTGCTCTTCAAGTCCATAGTCCCCAAACTTGCCTTCCAACTTTTAACACTCCTAATCCACTGCTGACTTCACATTACAAACAGATACACCATTTCCCAATTTCCCAGTTTTCTTAATTTCATTTCTTCCACAGGAAAAAAAAAAATGCCATGGGTAATGAGGTAATTCTCTGAGAAATCCATATTAGACTAAGCCACTGTTAAATTCCTTCTCATAGTTTCATGCCCATGGCCTTGAGTTAACATTTTCACAAAGCATCTGGGTGTGGTAACACACACCTGTAAGCTTAGTACTTGGGAGGCTAAAGCTGTAGGATCTCAGATTTAAGGTCAACCTCAGCAACTTATCAAGACCCTCTGCAATTGCAATTTAATAAGATCCCATTTCAAAATATATATGTATATATGGCTGGGGATGTAGCTCAGAGGTAGAATGTCCCTGGGTTCAATCCCTAGTATGAGAGAGAAGAGAGAGAGAGAGAGAGAGAGAGAGAGAGAGAGAGAGAGAGAGAGAGAGAGAGAGAGTTCACTAAGCATACCTTTTAAATGTTCTTTGTTATTTTTAAACAGGCATATCCTAATATTTTATGCATTGGAAAAGTGCACTCTTAAACACTTTTAACCAACAAGATCTCTACTATGTATATAATTATCCACAAACGTTAATTTTAACCCACATACTTCACAAGTCTTTTGGTACTTTCTTATCAGTTGTGTATATCTCACTGTCATGCACTATCACTTCTATTTTTTAAAGGTTATTAAAGCCATTTAGATATGTGTTTAGTTTCTCTAGGGTCAAATTTACACATGTTTAGATGTACAGTTTCCATGGAGTTAACATCAGTTTGGGATTTTAAACCAGTTTCCCAAAATAGTTCTCATCCCAGGAGTCATTACAAGCATACATTTCATTTTCTTTAATTTCCATATGTGAGTCCATAAATACTTTATTACAACAAATTGCAGTAGATGAGAGATTAAAATAATGCTTAGCACACAACCTACTTGTTAACATTGCAAAAAAATAGCAATAGATAAGATATTAAAGTGATACTTTGCACACCAAATGTTTGTTTTTATTACAAAGTAATTTCCCCATCCTTTCCAACACAACCATCCCTTAACCATATGCCATACATTTGGATGACAGGAATTGTCACTAAAGTGTTCAGTAAATTCAGAATTCTTTCTGACCTATGAGCCTCATTATACCCCAGCTACGAAGTAGCAGGTTTTTATTAACTCTGATTTCCACATACTAATGTAGAACCTATAGGGAGAGGACAGTGTTGGCCTTTTACTGCTGAATAACCACTAACTGCATCACAAGCAGTGGTAGCTTCTCTCAATTCATGGCATCCATTTTATAAGGAATGGTAATAGAGATCACGTGTCTCAGTAAAATTCTGCTACAATTTAGGTGGTCCTTAACATTTTAATAGCTGCATCTCCCTGGCGTGAGTTGCTAAAGATCCAGACTATTTTCCTTTAAATACCATAGTAATAAAGCATAGGAGAGACCCATATCTTGCAATATAAGGCAGTAACTGAATCCTGGAGCATGTGAATAAGCTCCTGGACAGATAATGAAGGTATTTCAGGTGCAGATATCAAGAGTGATTGACATTTTTTTTTTCCCTTTAAGATACCAAGTTTATCATAGCACACCATCACCATAGGGCTGCTGAGCCTCCTAATAGTGTTTGCCACGT
>PVLC010006003.1:42500-72238 GCA_004027655.1 Graphiurus murinus
AACTACTGCTAAGTATATATTTCTATACATATAGTTAAGTATTTACTGTTTTAAATTTTATACAAATATCAGATATAAATTTTGTGTTAAGATTCTTTTCATAATATATTTTGCTAAGATTCATTCATGCCTTTAAAGTGCAGTGGTAGTTTATGTTCAATACTATGTGGTAGTCTATGAAAATATCACAATTTAATTTAATTCAGTCTCTCATCCATGGCCACTGAGTTCTTTCAAGATGTGTAATGCAAACAATGCTTCTCTGGTAATATTAGCAATTCCCTAAAGTAAGCATGATAATTTTTGTTTTTCAAAGCATTAAGTAAAATGATGAGTGGAGAGAGGAAAGGTAATTTATCCATTATCATTCAGTTGGTAGAATTCATTTCTTAATTCAGCTTTTTGTGATGCCATAGTTCTATTTTTAATTCCTTTACTAAGCTCTTGCAATAAAAGATATACGATTAAACTATGATAGTGGTAATTGAGATAAAGAAAATGGACAAAACCAACCAACTCCAAGAACACAGATTCACTGTTTTGTTTGTTTATTCGACTGATTAGTTGGTTGATTGGTACTAGGGATTGAACCAGGGGCATTCTCTCTGAGCTGAGCTACACCCTCATCCCTTTTTATTTTGAAACAGGGTCTAAGTTGTTGAGTGTCTTGCTAAATTGCTGAGGCTGGCCACAGACCTGTAATCCTCCTGTCTCAGCCTACCAAACGCTGAAATTATAGGCATGCACCACTGCACCCAGCAGAGATACACTTCTATGTGATAAATTTGAAGTAGTAGATATGGCAATTAATATCAATTATAAAAACATTGATTGAGTATCTGGCTTAAATGGGTAGTAAGCAAAATTATTTACTAAAAGCTGGGTATGGTGGCACACTCTTGTAATCCCAGTACTTAGGAGGCAGAGATAGGAGGATGGCAAGTTCATAGCCAGCCTCAGCTATATAGTGAGGCCCTCCCCAACTTAGTGAGAGACTGTTTCAAAATAAGAATAAAATCAGAGCTCAGAGTGTAGCTTGGAGGTAGAATGCCCCAAGGTTTCAATCCCTGCTACCACAAACAAAACAAAAACACAAACAAAAAACCACCATTGATTAAGTATCTGGCTTAAATTGGTAGTAAGCAGAATTATTTACTAAAATACAAAATACAGGAAAACTACCAGGTTTGGAGGTGGCAAATCTAGTTTAGACTTAGCTATACTGCATTTGACACTTGAAAGGCATTTGGGTGACTAATAGTAATAGCTAGCATTATTGGGAACTTACAATTTGCTGGGAACTATTCTAAACCCTTTACATGCATCAATTTATTTGATTATGCCAACACACTTATGAAGTGCAAATTATTATTGTGTAGATTTTATAGATTATGGAATTGAGGCAAGAAAGGGCTCAGTGGTATCCCAATTGTACAAAGCTAGTCTGCAAGTCAAGGTATTTACATAAGAAACTGCTTCTAGAGCCCCTGTGTTAAAGTACAAACAAGTAATGGGTCTTGATAAAAGGTTATGGGCAACAGGCTGTTAATTATACAGATTTGATGCTTAGGTAAGAAATCAGGGCTGGATATATGGATTTGAAAGTTGTCAGTATATACACATCAGTGAAAGACTACAAGTGTAATTATGCCAGTGGTCCTCAGCCAAGGTGATTTTTGTCCCCAAGGGGACACTGGTAACTTTCAGAGACATTTTTCATTGCCATGACTGAGAATGGATGCTATTAGCATTTAGTGGGTACAGGCCAGCAACTCTGCTAAACATCCTGCATCCACTTAGTAGCTCCTCTCAGAAACAACAAACACTTTAGCCTGTCTAAAGTGTCAGTAGTACTAAGGTTAAGAAACTAAGGTTTCTTAACCTACACTAATGACTCAATGATTGTGCACCAAGGAAGAAAAAGTGATGCCAGCATGAACACTTTTCATCTATAAGGCACCTGCTGACAGCTCTTTCAACAGCTGGAGTGATAAATCCTTATCCTAACTGAAGATGCAGCAAGGCATTACAGCATCTGTCATGGTTGTAGGGAAGATATCAACACACAACAGTTCTGTTCCAGACACAAGAAAAACCAGCTTTCTACCACCTGCAGGCTATCACCCCTCTGTTTATCATGCCTTTTCTGTAATTCAAATTCTTTGTTATTTCACAGCTTTGCTGACAGGGTTGAAAATGACCAGACCAGGAGTATGCAAACATACATCCAGAGCCTGTCCACCTCCCCCCATAACCTCTGTGAGATTCTACTAAGGATCACTAGCTCTCTATCTTAATCAGCCCAGAGTCAGGCACTAAACATCTGGAGACAGCTCCCAACCTGGAGCTTGCGGCAGAAACTACTAAAACTAACCAATCCTAAGCCTCTGACCTTAATGTGGTGTTCACAACAGAAGCTCCTGCCTATGTTCTCCCCAACCTACTCCCCCAGCCTCGTGACTAACCCTGGTGCTTCCCCAGGTGGGCTTGTGTGGATGGCATGTCATGCCTGCTGCTCCTTGTAACTGTGAGTAATGAACTGTGTTTACAATCACAATTCTCTCTGTAGGTCTCCCAATTCCCAAATAATGATAAAATCTACATTTTAAAACAAGCAAGTAATGTCAAAAATTGCTTTATTTTGTTTGCTTTTTCCTTACATGCTTTTGTCTTTGTTATCTTTTATCTTTAGTATTGAAAGAATTTGAAAAAGTAGCTTCTACCCACATGTCTGTGACTACAGAGTGGTATAGTGTTTACAATATACATTCATACTTTTATTCTTAAAAGTTCATTTATTCTCCAAAAGAAAAAGTCTATCCATACATGGTATTTGGTCATAAATATAGGTGAATTGCCTGAGTGTTATTTATTGTCCACCTATTGGTAAAGCATCTGAACTTCCTGATTTTAAGCCAAAGGATTTATGGTCATAACGCTTTTATTAAATATTTAATGAAGTACTCTCATTAGTATTGCTTTGTAAACAATCGGTAATCCCCCTTGATCTGTGTTAATGAGCCATGCATTGTTTATTTCCAAATAATTAATTTTCAATTTGTATTATTAATGGCTATTTTGTGTTGCAATCAAACAATGTGGCATGCACAATTTCATTAATATAATTTATTTAATGTTTTCTGGCATGTAGATGGCCAGATTTTGAGAAATATCCATTGATTTTTGAAACAGTGCATATGCTGCTTATTGGAGTATAATTTGTCTGTTTAGTAAATAAATTATAAATTAGAGTATTACATAGCCTTTTACTTTGCTTCTATATAATTCTTTAAAACTCCAGAGATGTATCTTCAAAGATACATTTTTAAATTTTTCTGTTTATTTTTTGTAAATTTTTATGACATGGTTCTTACTTTGTATATTTTGTAGCCATGTTATTTTCCATATATAGCTCATATCTTCATTGTGGGTACACATTTTTCACAAGAAAAGAGTAATCATATTTTCTTATTATATTTATTTATTTATTTATTTTGTAGAACTGGGGATTGAACCCAGGGGCGTTCTACCTTCAAGCTACACCCCCAGCCCTATTTTTTATTCTTTATTTTGAAACAAGGTCTCACTAAGTTGTGGAGGGCTTTACTAAGTAGCTGAGGTAGGCCATGAACCTGCAATCCTCCTGTCTCAGCCTCCCATACTGGGATTACAAGCACGTGCCACCACGCCCAGTTTATCTTTTCTTATTTTATAATGAATTATTTGCCTAAAAATCTGTTATAGTTGATTTTAATATATTACTTATTTTGCTTTTCTTTACATGATATATTCATTCCTCCCTCCCTCTCTCCCTCCCTTCCTCCTTTCCTTCCTTCCTTCTACTTTTCTAGCTCATATTTGCCTAAGAATGTCTCTGAGACATGTAACTGGACTTTGTCTTGAATAGGAGAGTTTAACCAATCCAAGTTCAAAATTATTAAGCCTTTTATACCTGAAAATCTTGTTAATTTTCCCTTTAAGCTTAAGCTACTTTTTGCATTTCCCTACATCCCCCCTTTTTCTTATCTGGTTCTTTAAGGGGGTATAGCTTTATCATATTTTTGTTACTATTTTGTAAAGCATAAATCTTGTTTTAAAAGTTTGCAGAAATACAAGTAAAAATGAAATGAGGTGACCAATTTCACAAATCAAATAGTGTTTTGTTGCCACCCAATATAATTCTGGATATTAGTATGATCTACTTTGTTTCCTTTACCCATTATTTATTTCTCAGTAGGATGATAGGAAGTTGATACAATCTAAATTTGAGATAGAGATTAATATTGATATTTTTATGTTTTATATTTTTGTAGTATTGGGTATTGAAGCCAAAGACATTCTACATCCAAGCTATACCCCTAGATCTTATATATATATATATATATAAGATCTTAAATCTAGATCTTAAATATATATGTATATATACATATATATATATATATATATGTGTGTGTGTGTGTGTGTGTGTGTGTGTGTGTGTGTGTGTATGTGTGTGTGTGAAACAGGTTCTCCCTAGTTTGCATGTACCATCATACCCGGCTCCATGTTTTATATTCTATTTAAAGAATTTTGTATTTTTTTCATAACCAATTTATGACATTTAATTCAATTTATTCTTTTTTTATACTTTATTGACATATTATAGTCTCACATGACAATGTAGTTCGTAGTGATAGTGACTATATGCAAATTTAATGCAAATTTATCCTATTTCAATGGTTTTAATGCCTAGCGCAAGCATCTTTCTTTCTTTCTGCGTGTGTGTGTGTGTGTGTGTGTGTGTGTGTGTGTGTGTGTGTGTGTGTGTGTTTTACTGGGTATTTGTGGGTATTTGGGTATTGGACCCAGAGGGGTTCTACTTCTGAGCTACACCCTCAGGCCCTGTTTCATTTTCTATTTGAAAGAGGGTCTCACTAAGTAATCATGCATTGCTGTCCTGGAACCTGTTATCTTCCCATCTGAGGAGGGAATGCCTCCCAAGGGGCATTCTTTATTCATTTTTTAATTCATCTCTGAGCTTAATTTATTCATGTTCTTGAGTAATTTCCCCCCTTTAGAGTTCTTTTTATTTGTTTTGTTTTAATTCCCTTGTCAATCTATTGACAATTAACCTCATATCTGTATCTTTTCCACTAGGGGTCATGTTTTCTTAAATTGGGCTAAGGATAGAGAGCAGATGCTATTAAAAATATGTTTTATATTTCTTATAATGAACCTTTTCCAAAAGGGTATTTTTGACCTTAAATGGTTTTATATTTATTTTAAGTAGCATTTGTTATTATATCTATTTGTTAATCAAACAAGATGTTTCTTCATTGCAGATGAATTCATGAGCCATCTGACTCTGTTGCATTTTTCCCTCATATTTTGAGCCATAGGGCTTATGGATGTGCAGAGCCTCAACAACATTTTTTAAATATACTTTTATTGATGCATTGTAATTATACATCCTAGTGAGGTTCAAGGTTATACAGACATACATACCACAGCACTTAGTGTGATTCCCTCCCTAGCTCCTCCCCACTCCCTGTACTTGTTAATGAGATTAGTAGTGATAACTTTATATATGGACATAACATTATTTTATTCATCAAGCCTACTTTTCCCTCTTCATATTCCTGCCCCAATCACCTACTGCTATTTTACTGTTCTCTCCCCTCATTTATCTGAAGTCTCTTGTGTTTCCTATTTTCTAGCTTCCACTTATAAGAGAAAACACAAGACCCTTGACTTTCTGAGACTGGCTTATCTCATTTAGGGTAATATTCTTTACTTATAAACAGAATATATTTATCATTTTTTGCTGTCTTGTTATTTTTTTGAAAAAGGTAAATTAAAACTTGATTCTTGGATTTTTTAGTGTGTGTGTGTGTGGGGGGGGGGTAACGGGGGATTGAACCCAGGGGCATTTTACCTTCAAGCCCTTGGGATCTTCTTGATGAACACAATGAAAAGAAAATGACACACCCAGCATGCATTGCTCTGTGGCCTTCCCTACTGTTGCTGCTTCTGCATCACAGAACAGAGCACACCAGAGCATTCTCCATCTGCTACTGCCAGTAATAAAATTATGATGAGTTTATTACCTCTATTTACAGAAAGAACTACAAATGGAAGAAGTTTAAGGATGGAGTGACTCTGGATACTTTAGAAAGTGCTTCTTATTTCCACATTAGAGGAAAAGATGTTTTGTGTTATGGTTGATATAGATAACATCCTTGAAGCCAAAAAGCTATCTATGCCAACACAATGCAGATTAATGACCTGTAAATTTACACATTTGTTATCCTCAAGAGAGAAAGTATGTGTCAGTAGTACCTACTAATTAGAGTTCCTCTTTCAGCCCAAGGAAGCTTGTAATTTGTATGGATAGCATTGGTTGTCTTCATTTGGAGTTGTGAACATTTGTGTTTTGATATTTGTGTAGGTGTCATCATAGTTGGAAATTGGGAAATACTTGGTCAAACACTTCAAATAGGGGGTGATTTTGATGTTTGTATTCTTCACTTTAAATATGTAGCACATCTTAAAACACTTTATGTTTTTATAATAACCTTTATTCCATAATGCACATTGCACTATTATCATCCCATTGTTTAAAACAGCATATTTTTTAACCTAAAGTTATCAATCTAACTAACCTTTGTTTCCTCTTTTCTTGCAGCTGATATTTCTTAGCTCTTTGCTCACAGTTCTGCAGGTTCTTGGCCCTAACTAAATCTTCTGACACTAAACATTGTCACCTATGCCACTGATCTTGCCATGAGTTTGAAACATTGCCTTGGTTTCGTGCTCCTGGGGGAGTTCTGAAGACTAGCCCCCTACCATTTCCTCTGGGAATTTAAATCCCTCTCTTAGTTACCTACCTAGTACTTTAGATCCTATGGGTTTATCCATCCCCTGCAACAAAGGAAGGGATTGGAATCCTGCCTGGAAATTCAAAGCTCGCTCCTGGATTTACAAAATACATTTAGAGGCTGCTTTGATGGTACTATTCTTCCTTGCTGGGATTGTTAAATGTGTCCCTCTTAGTAGGTTTCCTCTGACCAGGCAGCTTCTAAAACTAACATCTGCCCTGATTCCCTTTCAGCATTTTATTCTATGTCCTGATACTGATACATACATTTCTAACTCCCGACAGCAAGTTCTATTTTAACATTTTGGTTTAAAACTTGCTCTAATTCAAGCTTTCTCCAGTATCACCCAAAGCTCTATTTGCTGTGCTATATCTGGCCGTATAAAAAATGAGAAAATGCCACATAAATATGATATCTTACCTCTGATTTATGGCTGGCAGTTTCTTTCCTCTCATTCTAACTGCTCCTACAGCCATATTCTAGATAACTTACGTAGTTTCACATACAAAATATCAAAATATACTTTAAAATGATTTGTTACCACAAATTTAAATAGAAGACCCCCAAATAAAGTCATCATTACCTTTTACTTAGAATGAAATATCCTCCATTGCTCTAACCATGTTTACTTGGCCTTTGCCCCTCCCTTCCCCATGGGATAGTGGAGAGGAACTTCCTGTTTCCATCCCTACCATTATTTTGGTGAATATGTGTGTGTGTGTATGTGTGTGTGTGATGAATGTGTATACATATGTATGTGTGCATGTACACACATACACACACATGTATTTGTGTATGTATATATGTATATATGTGTGTATAGTACTAGAGATGAAACCTGGGGCTTCATACATGCTGAGCATGTGCTCTACCCCTGAGCTATACCAAGCCCCAGAATATTCTTTTTTTTTTTTTTTTTTTTTTTTTTTTTTGCGGTACTAGGGGTTGAACTCAGGGGCATTCTACCTCCGAGCTATACCTCCAGCCCTATTTTTTATTCTTTATTTTGAAACCGAGTCTCACTAAGTTGCGGAGTGTCTCACTAGGTAGCTGAGGCTGGCCGCGAACCCGGATTCTCCGGTCTCAGCCTCCCGAATGCTGGGATTACAAGCGTGCGCCACCACGCCCGGCTCAGAATATTCCTTAAGATTATGCTCTAACTCATTCCTTCTCCCCCAGCTTCATTTCCAGGTACTCTCTCTTACCTATGCCCCACCCACACTGGACTGTTCTCAGGATTTTGAAAGTAATATTCGTATTTCCTAATTTCTGTAACCCTTTGGCCTTCACTCTGCAGACAAATGCTGAAAGATATATCCATTAGATCCCAGTACTTCCTCAAATAGTGCATCCTTACTGACCTCCTTATTAGATTGATGACTTTGTACTTTCTATTGGTAGCATTTCTAAGTTGCATAAAAATTTATTCATTAGAGTACTTGCCTAGTATCTGTTTCCTCTATTATTCTGTAAGCTTTGTGACAGGGCCTGTATGATTGATCACTTCCTAACTAGAGCCTAACAGGGTTGTGCACAAACACATACTTAAATATGCTTGATCAATAAAAGAAAAACTTGGGTAAACATGGAATGGAATGCAATGTTAGCAATTTTCCAATAATACTATTTCTTATTAACAAATTATATATCTAAAACTGATCTACAGATTCAATACAATACCCATGAAATTACCAAGGGCGCTCCTCACAGACATAGAAAAATCAGTCCTTAAATTCATCTGGAAAAACAAAATGCCCAGGATATCCAAAGTAGTTCTTAGTAACAAGAATCATGCAGGAGATATCACAATACCTGACTTCAAACTCTACTACAAAGCCACAGTAATAAAAACAGCATGGTATTGGCACAAAAACAGTCACATAGACCAATGGAGCAGAATGGAACACTCAGAAACAGACCCACAGACTTACAGTCAACTGATTTTTGACAAAGGAGCCAAAAATATACATTGGAAAAAAGATAGCCTCGTTAACAAATGGTGTTGGCAAAACTGGTTAATCATATGCTGGAAAATGGAATTAAACCCCACTTTCTCACCCTGAACAAGAGTCAACTCCAGGTGGATCAAAGACCTGGAAGTTAGGCCAGAGACCTTGCAGCTACTTGAAAAGGGCAAAGGGCCAACACTTCAACACTTAGGCACAGGTAAAAACTTTCTCAACAAGACCTCCAAAGCACAAGCAATTCAAAGGAAGATCAATAAATGGGATTGCATTAAACTGAAGAGCTTCTGTGCAGCAAACGAAACTATCAAGAACCTCAACAGAGAGCCTACAGAGTGGGAGAAGATTTTTGCCAGTTACTCTTCAGATAGAGGTCTAATATCTAGGATATATAAAAAACTCAAGAAAATCACAGCTAAGAAAGCAAATAACCCAATCAAAAAATGGGCAAAGGATCGAAATAGACACTTGACAAAAGAAGAAATACAAATATCCAATAAATGTATGAAGAAATGTTCCACATCATTAGCAATCAGAGAGATGCAAATCAAAACTACCTTGAGATTTCACCTAACCCCAATCAGAATGGCAAGCATAAAAAACACGAACAACAACAACTGCTGGGGAGGGTGTGGAGAAGTGGGAACCCTAATACATTGTTGGTGGGATTACAAACTAGTGCAACCACTTTGGAAAAGAGTATGGAGGATCCTCAGATGTATGGGCATGAACCTACCATATGATCCAGCAATACCACTTCTGGGTATCTACCCAAAAGAACAGAAACCAAACTATCCGACCAATGCATGTGTATCTATGTTTATATCTGCACAATTCACAATAGCCAAACTATGGAACCAGCCAAGATGTCCATCGAATGGATTACAAAACTATGGGATATGTACACAATGGAATTTTATTCAGCCATAAACAAGAACAAAATCATGTTATTTTCAGGGAAATGGATGCAACTGGAAAACATTATGTTAAGTGAGATTAGCCAGTCATAAAGAGTAAAGAAGCATATGTTCTCCCTAATATGTGGATGCTAGGGAGAAGATGGGACATAAGAGGGTCTCCAGATGAAAAAGGAGAGATCTTTGATAAGCAAAGAAATTGATTTAACTGAAGGGGATGGACTGGGGGGGGCACCCTAATGTATATCAAGTTACTCGCTAAACTGAATTTGAGAAGGAAGGAGGGCGAGGGAGCGGGGCTGGAATTTGGGGAAGGGGTCAAATGAGAAATGTGGGCACATATGTCGTTATCAATTTGTACCTAACAAAGATGTATGCTTACAATGCACGAATAAAAGACAACAACAACAAAAACATTAGTTTATGAGAAAATGACCAATGTTTTCTCTACACACAGGAAAAAAAGGGGATAGAGTGGAGTGGAATGGTTGAGTGAAAGAATTAATACAGCCAGGCGTGGTAGCGCACGCTTGTAATCCCAGCATTTGGGAGGCTGAGACCGGAGGATCCGGGTTCGCGGCCAGCCTCAGCTACCTCGTGAGGCACTCCTCAACTTAGTGAGACTTGGTTTCAAAATAAAGAATAAAAAATAGGGCTGGGGGTGTAGCTCAGAGGTAGAATGCCCCTGAGTTCAATCCCCAGTACCGCAAAAAAAAAAAAAAAAAAGAAAGAATTAATACAGGAATAAGCCTGCTTAAGAGTGTCTCAGATATGTAAATATACAATGTGACTCCAGCCCCTTTCTTTCTTTTTTTTTTTTCAGGATCTTGCTAAGTTACCTAGCGCTGGCCTCAAACCTGCAATCCACCTGTCTCAGTCTCCCAAGTATTTAGATTACAGGCTTGTGCCACTGTGCCTGGCTGACAATATTATTTTACGGGGTACAAAATGATGTTATATTTTATGAGCACACTATAGAATAGTTAAATCAAATTAGTTAACATTTTTAACTATTCATATAAATAATTTATCTCAGGATGGAAGGGTACAGCCATTATTTCTATTCTTTTTATAGTTAATAATGAAATTGATCAAAATTTTTTTCCCAAAATTCATGTAACAAGCAAAAAGATAACCAAATTTCTTAACTTTCTATCTTTGGTCTGTCAGCAAAATTGCTGATAAGGTAGATTCCTGCACCCTCCAGCTTCATCCTGTTCTGTGGACCTCACTCTCATTTCAACTTTCATCAGCAAGGTATCCACAGTTACATACCAGTTATATGAGATGTGAAGTCTCTCAGAAAACCAACTACTGACCCTTGTCTAGTCCCTAGTGCTATTCCTCTTCCCTTCTCTAGATTCTTGCCTATGATGCTGTAAGCAGTCCTTTTTAGAAGTTAGTGTACACAACTACTTGAGGGATTTTTACAAAAATACATATACTTATGCCTTGACCTAAAATTTTGATTTGGTAATTCTGAACCAGAGACTAAATATCTGAATTTCTAACAAGAACAATGTTGTATTCCTTATGCTGAGGAGCTATCGAAAGCATGTTAAAAAATTCTCAGCAGCTATTTTGTTTTTCATCTGACTGCCTTTTGTCTAAAGTTGGTATAAGTGCTCTACTGTTAAGGATACCAATTTTGTCACTAAACTGCCCACTTCTGCACAAAATGAGCCTCATTACAGTCTCAGGAAGAAAAAACAATGTCTTCCATAAATTAGCACTCATCAGTGTAATGTTGCTTTTGACAACCCATAATATAAGCATATATTCATTCAACGTAAGGTTATGTTTTTGTTGTAAATCATTCTATTGACATATGAGTGACATGTAAAAAAAGTTGTACGTAATTAATGAACACAACTCAATGTGTTTGGAGTTAAGTGTATTTACCTGTGAAACCATCACTACTAAGTCACAGACATATCCATCACCTCCAAAAGATTCTTCCTGCTCCCTTTGTTTATTTTTTATTATATGTGTGTGTGTGTGTGTGTGTGTGTGTTAACATAATTTTAGCAATGTGTATTTGTGCGTGTGAGTGTGTGTGTGGTTCTGGGGATTGAACCCAGAGGCATTTAACCTCCCCATTATATCCTGAGCCCTATTTTATATTTTTTTATTATTAATAAACAGGATCTTGCTAAGTTGCAGAGAACCTCACCAAGATGCTGAGACTGGCTTCAAACCTCTGATTCTCCTTTCTCAGTTTCCTGAGTACTGGCATTACAAGGATGTGCCACTATGTCCTGCTCATTTCAGTAAGGTTTAAGTGTACAATATGATTGTTAACAGTAGGCATTATGCTGCATACTGCATCTCTAGAACATCTCATAGGTAACTGAAGCTTCTGTCAATATTTAAAGAGATTTAAATTCTCAATTTTTCTCACTTTATTCATCTAACAATGTAATGAATTCAGACAAGGTGGATTGAAGTTTTGAATATTTATATTATTTTTCTTATTCTATCACTTTGATGGAAATGTTTCCAAATAGTTCAAAAAGCATGGCTTAGTAAATTTTAACTGGCTGGGACAAGAAGAGTAAACATCCAATAATTTAGTTTTAGAAAGTAAGTTTAAACAGTTCAAATATAGAGATAAAGCTTGTATTATGTAACTTATTGACTTCCATGTTGTCCTGGATTACCTCTAAGAATCCAATAGAAAATGGTGATAGAAATGTGTTACTTTGCATCAGGCACTTGACTAAAATATCTCTAATCATCAGACTTCAGAGAATTAAACTGCAGGTGGTCCTGAGTTTATTTTAGATGTCTGATCTTTTTCCTCATTTGAAATCTCTTTCAAGTAAAACAACTTAAAGGAATATCAGGAAGCAATTTATTGGAGATTATGTATTTATTTTAATCAACATAGAGAATTAACTCAATGGCTGTACTGCATCATCTGGATTCAGCTACATTCTGTGTCTCTTTTTAGATGAAAGACTAAAATTTTCTGCAGTTCATTAAGTGTGGTACGATTTCCTCTCTTTTTAATTAAGTTTGAATTGAATTAAATTATTATTGTTAACCCTGAGTACTATTCTTCATGCCAATTCCAGGCATACATTCTTTATGCTTCTATCCTGTAATCATGTCAGTCTTCTATAATATTTCATGCTACTCAATCTTTATAAATTCTACTACATTTATGCTTTGCAAAACCAAAATGAAACCTGTATTTCTCTAGTTATCTATATCAAGACTTAATCAGTATACATTTATTTGTTTCTCTTTAAGATGAGGAAGTCAGTATGATTTTGGTACCAACTCCCAGTTGTTAGCTGCATTATTTGCATGTTTGAAATAAATTGTGATGTGTAAGTATTGCTTATTTTCTTTGAAAATTGTTTATAACATTTACCTTGCATTGGAGCAAATTAAAGTCATTTTCACATTTATTTATTTAAAAATTTTAATGACTTCAGCTATAATTAAATTTCCCAATTTTTTTTTTTAGTTCAAAAGAAAAATGCCTTTCTGATTTCAATAGAAATAAAAGGTCATTGTTATAAAAGGCTACCTAAAAATGTAACAAAATGAAAATTTCCTATAATTTCAGAAGAAATTATCTTTGCATTTTTCTTTTTCAGGCACAAGTATACATTTGTATGTAAAGTTCTCCACAACTACTTATGGCATTTCTCACTTCTTGCTGATAGCTGGATTTTCACTTAATAGTGAATTATGGATATCTTTTCTTTTTGTTTTTTTGTTTTGTTTTGTTTTGTTTTTTTGCTGTACTGGGGACAGAACCCAGGGGCATTCTACCTCTAAACTATATCGCCAGCCCTATTTTTTATTCTTTATTTCGAAACAGGGTCTCACTAAGTTGCAGAGGGCCTCACTAGGTAGCTGAGGCTGACCTCGAACTTGGATCCTCTGGTCTCAGCCTCCCAAATGCTGGGATTACAAGCGTGTGCCACCACGCCCGGCTGACTATCTTTTCATATTACTATACATCATCATCACATTTCATTTGTATGTGTTTATATTTATATAAAATTAAATATATAATTGATACTTATATAAAATTAGTTCCTACAGATCTATTCCTGGGGAAAATTTGCTGGATCAAAGGTATTTTCTTTAAATTTTGATATATGATTTTAGCGTCTACAATCAGTTGAACTAAAAGTGAATGAGAATGTCCCTTTGTCTACATTCTTATTATATCACTAGACTTCCCCCCCCCCAGTAGTGGGGATTGAACTCAGAGGTATTCTACCCCTACACTATATGGCCAGCTCTTTTCATGTTTTATTTTGTGGTAGGGTCTCCCTAAATTAATGAGTATGTCCCCAAACTTTTGATCCTCCTGATTCAGTCTGCTAGTCACTAGAATCACAGATATTAACCATTGTTCCCTTGTCATCAGGATTTTTAAAATTCAGTTTTTAACTTATATATCATAATTATATGTAAAAATTAACCAGGGTATGCAATTTGCAGGACTGAGTGAAAAAAAAATTCAGTACTCTTTGCTCAAAAAGTCTTTAAATTTTCAAGACTGTGACAGCAGAGGATTAACCAACCATGGGGCATTTATCAACTTGGGATCCTGGTTTTCTGGATAGGTTTCACACTCCTGAAGCTGGTTCTGAGTTTATTATTTTCAACGTATATGAGCCTTTGACTTTGGTTTCTGGCTACTGTTTATAAGTGTTTTTCACTCATTAAAAAAAAAAATAGTAGTATATCTTTTTTATTTGTTTAGAAGTTTTTATATATCCTTAAACTTAAATTATAGAGATATTTATCTAATTTTATTATATATTTATAATATTTTTGGTTTACATTTAAATATTTAATCTAAATATAATGTTTTTGCTTGAGGTCAGATATTGACAGAATTATCTTTTCCCCAAATTGTTTACTCAACTGACCTAAGATCATTTATCTGTAATCTTTATTTTCCCTAGTGATTAGAAATACTATGTTTTTCGTGTGCCTGTAAAAACATAAAAATCAATTGCTGGAGTCTTTATTCAGTTTCATTGACCCACCTGACTGATCTTTCTCTCCAAAACAAACTATTTTAATTTCTATAGTTTTGTGATTATACTTTTTCTTCCTTTAGAAATTTTCTAATTGTTTTCTTACCAATTAATTTTCTAATATCTACTTTTTAAATTATTTCATCATGTTGTTAAATGAAACCCTTGGGCTTTTGTTTGAAAATATAATGAATATTTTGATTAAGCTGGATAAATTGATGTATGTAGCATTAAATTTCCATACTTTAAAAACAAGGTTTTAGCCTCCATTTATCTCTTTCTTAAATGTACCTTAGTAGAATTATATAGATCCTACATGTTATTATTTTTATTCTGCTTTTTTTTTTTTTTTTTTTTTTTTGCAGTACTGGGGATTGAACTCCCTATTTTTAGTCTTTGTTTTGAAACAGGGTCTCACTAAGTTGCGGAATGCCTCACTAGGTAGCTGAGGCTGGCCGTGAACCCCGATCCTCTGGTCTCAGCCTCCCAAATGCTGGGATTACAAGCCTGCATCACCACGCCCATCTCTGATGAAGTAATTTGAATAATAAAAATTTCTGCCAGCCGTGGTGGTGGCACAACAGATGTTGCGTGGAATGCTACACCTGGTGCCCCGTGTGAGGCCTCCGAATAAAGCTGAGTTCCTGCAGCACTGCCTGACCGCTGACTGAACTCCGGCCGGTGCTGTTTTTTGGAGGGCTTCCCTGACTCCCCAGGGTGGTGGGCCCGGCTGAGACACTCTCCCTCTCGCTCGGCCCCAACAGGCGAAGTGGCTGGCCCACTTTGCTCTACCCCGTGTGGCATGGGATGCAACATCAGTTGTATGGAATGCTACAGTATCCTAATATTTTTATTAGAAAAGTTTTTTTTCTCATTTTAATTTCTTCTTCTTGAATGTATTGAGGTCATTTTTAGCCCAATATTGGCCCAAATAACACATGAGAGTATACATTTTCTGATAACTTCACTAACACCTGAATATATTTTTTCAGAATAGTTCTCCAATGTTTTAAACTAAAAAGGAAAGTAACTTAAGTGTAATAATCTGTCATTCCAGAGAGAATTAGACATGAACAGGCCTAGTGGGACAATTTAATCTGTGCATAATTTGTTCTCTGTAATTTGTAAGGTCAGTATTCCAAGGACCAGTTGTTTCCATCTCATTTTTCATTTGACCCAGCATTCAGGCCAGACATACCATGTGTCCAGTTGTGTTTCTGGAGGTATTGCCCAACTCATAGTGGATCAGAGGAAATGCCACCACTTGCTGATTTCTTCCAGTAGCTTCCTTGCCTATGTATTTCCCCATACAAATTATCTTGATATCTGCTTCAGAGAGAAACTAAGGAGTTTTAAAAGAGGTGCCTTCTGCTTGCTCCATGCAATGTGTGTGGTTTCCTTCATCCTTCTCGACTGGAAATTACGAAGTGCCAGAATTTCCTTTTGCTTCTGTAATGTCACATTACTTTTAGGAAATTGGAATCCATCTTTCCTTGGTTTGTTCCAGGTAAATTACTTCACATTCAGAGAAGAAAGATTAGCCATGGTCCCTAATATTTTGCAGGTTTTTCAGTGTTTTCTTGTTCTTTGGACAGTGTAGTTATTAATTACTAGGTCATTAGGAGTATTGAATTAGCTAAAGCATTGAGTATACCAATGCTCAAGTAATTTATCTGGAATTCATCATCAACAAATTCTTATTCACCATAATAAACTCTTATTCACCATAATTACATACATATATATATATATATATATATATATATATATATATATATATATATATGTAGAGAGAACAGTAATGACGAAGTAAGAACAGTCACCCAAGCAAATTTAGGAATAGGAAAGAGTTCATGATATATAGATGAAGGGGTTATGAGGTAGTGAGTTTTTGAGACTGAAAAAGTAATAAACAGCCAAATACTTAAGGACTCTTTAAGTTGTAGTAAAGAATTTGGGTTTGTATCCTTGAGGACAGAGGAAGTTTCGGAGGATTATAAATATTGTAATAACATGCAAATTTGAATTTCAAATCATATATATATATATATATATATATATATATATATATAAATATATATATATATGTTTGTTTGGAGTCCTGTTTTACTCACAGGATTTCTAGGGCACTATACTTTTAACTAAATGTAGATATAGGTATTCTCTGATGTTTCATTCTTAATTCTTTTAAAATCTATATTTACCATATCTAATTTTATCTAGTTATGTGACTTAAATTCTTTGTGTATGACACTAAGATGTAACTATTTCTGTGTATCTTACAAACTCTGCTTCAATAATGTCTGGCCCAAACATTTACATGATTGCTGCTCCTGCCTTCAATATTCTGAAGACATCTTCAGTTATATCAACATATCTTAATACTGAGCTCATCACCTGATATATACTCAAGTGTTTCTATTTTTTCATTCTCATACTTTTGTATTTTTATTTATCAGTAGTGGAGTTTGAACCCAGAAGCATGATACCTCTGAGCTATACCTCAGGGGTTTTTTTTGTTTTTTTTTTTTAACTTTGAATCAGAGTCTCTCTAAGTTGCTGAGTGTCTCACTTAAATTACTGAGGCTGGTCTTGAACCTGTGACCCTCCTGTCTGAGCCTCCCAAGGTACGGAGATTACAGGTATCTGCCACCACTCTCAGCTCTATTTATTCATTCTTATATTCATTTCTCCATTCATTCACTGCTGTATTTATTAGATACTACTCTTGTATCAGTTGCTATTGCTGCAAGTAAGTAAAGTAATGAATATGGTAGACAAGGTCATTTCCCTGAGGAAATTTGTACAGAATTAAGAGACACACAAGCAAACTTCAAGCAGGAAAAAATATAGCTTCATAAGTACAAAGGCATGATGAGTTTAGGAGTAGATGCAAGAACAACACAAGGAACCTAATCTGAACTTGCATGCCAGGAGAAACTTCTTACAAGATGTGATATTAAGCTGAGTGCTAACACTTGAAAGTAATTATCCTTCTAAATAAAGAAAATGAGAGTATTCCAAGTAGAGAGAACAGTAATGACAAAGTAAGAACAGTCACCCAAGCAAATTTAGGAATAGGAAATAGTTCATGATATATAGATGAAGGGGGTATGAGGTAGTGGGCTTTTGCAACTTAAAGGGTAATAAATAGTCAAATACTTAAGGACTCTTTAAGTTGTGTTGCAGAATTCGGATTTTTATCCTTGAGGACGAGGAAGTTTCAGAGGATTACAAAGACTGGAAAAACATGCAAATTTGAATTTCAAATCATTTTGACTGCAGTGCATATGTCGGATTGAAAGCCAAAAGCATATGAAAAACCAATTAGAATTAAATGAGATGTAGTAAAATCTTTAACTGAAGTGTTATCATAGCCTTTTTTTTGTGGCTATAAGAAAATGCTTAAGGTTGAGTACTTTATAAAGACATTTATTTGGTTCACAATGTTAGAGGCTGAAAGTTCCAAGATTAGTTGTCCCCATCTTTTCATCATTTGGTGAGGGGCCCCCAGGCTAAAAGGCAAGATGGTGGAAAAATAAAGGGAACTAGCTGGGGACAGAAGATGCCAAGTTTGTGGGGCATCCTCACTTTACAACAAGCTACTCTCGGGGGGAACTAACTCACTCTGTGAGATCAGCGTCAAACACTTTTGAGGGTGGTGAATCCAGACCTAATTACTTCATACTAGTCCCTACCTCATAAAAGCTTTATCATCCTATAAGAAAGAAAAACAATCTTTTCTATCAAAGTTGTAAGATGACATAAAAACTGACCAGGATCCATTTTGTAACAATAGCTTTTGTAACTTTTTTGTACATGTGTCTATATGCTTCCCTCTAGGAGGAGGTATAGGTTTCTTACTTCTCCTTTGTTCTAAAGAAAACAAAAAAACAAACAAACAAACAAAAACTTGTCCAGTGGGAAACTAGCCAGCCAGATTAGATTGTGAGGTCTTACCCCAGCCAATGAGGGATGACATAGTGGACTATGCATTGAGGGGACAAAAGGCTGGACAGACTACCTGTCCAGTGTGCTTGCACCCTTCTGCCCAGAAGTAAATTGCCTCGCTGAGTTACTTTTGGTTTCATGAGTTTTTTTTTCTTTATTTGTGGCTTCCCTAGAATCTGTTTCTATCAACTCTAATAGAACCACACTGGGGTCCAGGCTTCTATCACAAGAATTGAAGTGTATGTGGGGGAGCACTTAAGCCATATTCAAACAGTAGCAAGTGGTGACATAAGAGATTAAGAAAAGTGACAATAAATTTTATTTTGAGAGATTTAGTGATTTACTTGATTGGGACCTGAAAAGATTAAAGACAAAATTGATGGCTTAAGCAATGAGATGTATACCAATACTTTCCAAGCCGGATGTGGTGGTGCACACTTGTAATCCCAGCATTTGGGAGGCTGAGACTGGAGGATCCAGGTTCTCAGCCAGCCTCAGCTACCTAGTGAGGCACTCTGCAACTTAGTGACCTGTTTCAAAATAAAGAACAAAAAATGGAGCTGGGGGTATAGCTTGGAGGTAGAATGCCCCTGAGTTCAATCCCCAGTACTGCAAAAAAACCAAACAAACAAACAAACAAACAAAAACTTTCCATTCAACTATGAGACAGAAGAGGGATAGGCTAGGGAGGAAGACTTGAGTTTAATCTTGGACATGATGCACTTGTTATTCCTATGGTATTTACTTATTTTGTGGTACTGTGGATTAAATTCTGGGGAATTCTATCCCTGAGCTATATTCCCAGCCCATTTAATGCTTTATTTTGAAACAGGCTTTCACTAAGTTTGTGAGTCTAACCTTGAATCTTCAATTTTCCTATCTCAGCTTTCCAAGTATTGGGATTACAGGCATGTGCCACCACATCTAGCTTCCTATGATATTTACTAGAATAATAAGTTAATAGGTACTTAATAGTCTAGAGGAGACAACAAAAGATTGAATTAGGACATTCAATTTGGCCATCTTCAGACACTGATGGTTACTGAAACCAGGAGGCTGAACAGAGCTTGCCAACAGTGAGTATACAACATGAGAAGAAAGAGTAGAGCGGCAGAAAGTGGTTTCTCTGAATGCTAGGCCAAGATAAAGAGGTATACAAAATAAATTGTGAGGTCATCAGAAAAATAAGTAGACTAATGGTAGAACTAATGCTGACATGTTTTGGGTATGTATATGTACACGAACATCAAGTGCAGTAAACATTTTACAGGGATCCCCTAATGTCAAATTGGAGAGAGTGGGATCAGGGAAATCAAAGGCAGAAACTGTTCAAGACAAGTGAAGCAGATTATAGAGCTGAATGTAGCCAAGGCTTCAAGTATAGACTAAAATGTATTTATTTCATTTAGTGCAATGTAGTCACTGCAGATCTTAAGAAAAGCAATCTTCAAGCTGGGCATGGTGGCACACACTTATAATTCCAGTATATATATATATATATAATATATATATTCCAGTATATATATATATATATATATATAATTGGAGTAAGCTAGTAGGTTTAGGAAGTAATTGAAGTTGAAGAGATGTTCACCATGCCTTGCATTAGTAGCAACTCAGCCTTTCCAGGTACTTGGAAAAGAAAATGTGAAATCATTTTCAATCCTTTTCTCTCATTTGTCCTGTGACGTTAAGTCAAATTGCACACTAGCTCTTGCTTCCCTCTGGTTTCTTTTTGTCACCGCCCCTGAGAGAGTCGCTCTTGTTCAATTCTGAACTTAACATTCCTTGCCACTCCAGAACTTGTTGAGGGAAAATCATATCATTCCTATTACCCAGTTAAAAATACCACTTGTTTGAGTGAACTTCCCTAATGATTCCATACTCAACCTACTTTTCTTTGAACTCATAACCCTTCACTAGTTCCCTGTTTAATAATACTTATATTTTTCTGCCATTATGGTTAATCATATGCATGTCTCATTGCCCTTTCTATATTGTTAGCTTCATGAAGGCAGAAATTTTGTTTATTTTTATATTTTACATATTTCTTAAAACCGAACTTAAAATACATATTTTGGTTTGGCACAATTTTTTTTTTGCTACTATACTTAGGTAAATTTTACCTAAGCATTCTGAATATTTTTTTCCTTTAAGAAGAACTGAAGCCAGGTGTGGTGGCACATGCTTGTAATCCCAGCATTGGGAGGCTGAAACTGGAGGATTCGGGTTTGAGGCCAGCCTCAGGTACCTAGTGAGGCACTCTGCAACTTAGTGAGACCGTGTTTCCAAAAAAAAAAAAAAAAAAAAAAGAATAAAAAATAGGGCTGGGGGTATAGCTCAGAGGTAGAATGCCCCTGAGTTTAATCCCCAGTACCACACACACACAAAAAGAAGGAAATGATATCATCTATTCTTCCAACTTAGTATGCAGTTGGTGTTTAGAAAAATTTTAAAGCAATGTATTTGAAAATGCTTGAAAAGTTCTAAAATATAAATCACCAAAAATGTAAAACAGCCCATTATTTATATTTTATTATAAATGCAGGAGTTGCTGTTAGTAGTAGCAGTGTTATGATTGTTCTGTACTGAGAACTGCCACTCTATTTAGACATGCAGCAATTCAACCAATCAGTAGTTGAAAGGTTAATTTCTTCAATTCAGAGTATAAAACACCTGTGGTGAAGTGCTTGCCAATTAATTTTGATGAATAATTCAAAGAACATACATTTTATTTAGAAACTGTTTCTTTCTCTAAGTGTTTATACTGGAAATGTGGCAAGTGGATTAGATCAAGTGTCTGAGCCTAATTCATAAATTTATTGTTCCTTTACTATTTTAGTGCTAAATTAGTGTGTGCTTATTGCACAAATACAAACTATTCTTAAAAGTATATTTACAAATGGAATTGAAATTTCCATAAATAGCAGTTTTAAATTGTTTGGTATACAGAGCATGATAGCACACATTGTAATCTAAGTACTTAGGATTCTGTGACAGGAAGATCATAGGGTCTAGGCTAAGGCACGGTAACTTAGTGAGACCCTGGTCACAATAAAAAATAGAAAGGGCTGGGGATGTAGCACACTCCTGGGTTCAATCTCTAGAATCACCAAAAATTTGGTGTATTTATTACTATAAATTTATTTCCCAAACACATTTGTTTTTGTTATTGATATTGTTCTCTCCATATCTTCCTCTCTTTTCCTCACACATGTGCGTATGTATATTCACATCATATAAGTTATACACACAGATGTTGTGGTTGGCAGAATAACTGGCCCCAAAACACATCCACACCCTATTAACTGTAACCTGTGAATGTGTTATCTTACAAGACAAAGGAGCTTTGCACATGCAGCTATGCCTAAGGATCATCATCCTGAATTATTCAATGGGGCCCAATATAATCTCATACCATTTAAAGTGGAAGAGGAAAGCAGAAAAGTGGTTCAGATAAATGTAATGAGAACCTGATCTGTCATTACTCACTGACAATGGAAGAAGGGACCTGCCAGCTAGATAATGTATGGGCCCCTGGAGACTGGCAACGGTCCTCAGTTTACATCCACTGAAAATAGACTTCTGAGACAGGAGGATCACAGGTTCATGGCCAGCCTCAGCAACTTAATGAAGCCTTCTGAAACTCAGTGAGACCCTGTTTCAAAATAAAAAATAAAATAGGGCTGGGGATATGGCTTAGAGGTGGGATGTTCCTGGGTTTAATCCTTAGTACCAAAAATAAATAAATAAGTAAATAAAAAACAAAAACAACAAACAAAAACAAAAACAGAATCTCCCCTGAAGCCTTCAGCCCTGTTGATGCCCTGACTGTAACCGTGGAAAAACCGTATCTGATGTATAACCTACAGAATTGTGATATAAAGTTGTATTGTTTAAGCCACTAATTTGTGTCAATTTAACAACCCAGCAATAGAAAATTAATATATATATTTGCAACTTCATTTTCTTAAATATAATGGACACCTTTTTATTTCCTTCACAGAGGAAGCTCACTTATCTGCAAATTAAACATCATGGATGCATTTATAGGATACATTGCTAAAAATAGAATAGCTAGTTCAAACAGTAGCTATGCTTTATGTGATGCAGCCAAATTACCCTTTAACCAGATCTCATCAGTTAATATTCCCATAAGAATATGTGAAAGCATCTATATTCCATATCCTCATCCAAGCAGATATTATACATTGTCTTAGTGCCATGGTCTTCAGCTTTTACTATAGTCAAACTGTTTCTATAACTACTGAGTGTCATTATTTCTTCTGTCTCTGAAACTCACAGGTACTCCAGTATAACATGTTAAAGGTCATACATGATTTTTTATGTGTAATCTTGTCCTTGTAGATTTTCTTAGTCTCTGTGATGAATTGGCAGTCTAATAATTATTCAGTAAATTTAAGAACAATTTTGATTAAAAAAACAATTCATACCCTTGAGTTCCAAAGCTTTGTGCTTGGACCCAAATGACCAGGCAGCTAACTGTACATATTTGGTTGAACACTTCCTGCTTTGTCATTCATGATACCAGTCACACATCTCTACCAACCAGTCCTGTAGAGAGCCATCTTAGTACCACACACTGAGATTAACATTTTGAACTGGTCCAAACTGAATTCACAGTATGGCTGGGTGGGATTTGTTCACAAGTGGACAAATTCCAGGGGACTTGATGTAGTCTATAGAGTGTGGTCTTTGATGTTTTCTCCACCCAGTAATGTTCAACCCCTCCTTCCTCTAAGCTTATCACATATTTGCCTCACTGACTGTCCTTATCATAACCCATGACAGTTGCTAGCTTCTATGTTTGATTAACTTTTATGATGTCTTGTTTAAAGTTTCTATATAAAATAAAGTACTGGCTGTAGAAGGTCAGGAGACTTGTCAATCTACTTCCTCCCCAGCCGACCCTAAATATTACATATTAAAACAATTACCTTTGACCCAGAGTTGTTCATGGGAGGGACTTCAACAAGCAGCAACCACATCACCCAAAGCACTACACAGTCCCGCTTCCTCAGCCTCTTCCTACTGTCACCACCCTTCCACCTCACCTTCCAAGCGCCACTTCTTAAAGATCTTAAATGAAAACACAGAGGTGTCTTGGAATATTTTACGAATGGCGTAACAGGTAATATTCAGTGAATGAGTCATGCCTCTAATCAAGTCTGACACAAAGGAGGTTTTTAGGGAGTATTTTTTTTTTTTTTTTTTTTTTTTTTGCGGTACTGGGGATCGAACTCAGGGGCATTCTACCTCCGAACTATACTCCCAGCCCTATTTTTTATTCTTTATTTTGAAACCGAGTCTCACTAAGTTGCAGAGTGCCTCACTAAGTAGCTGAGGCTGGCCAAGAACCCGGATCCTCAGGTTTCAGCCTCCCAAACGCTGGGATTACAAGCGTGCGCCACCACGCCCGGCTTTTAGGGAGTATTTAAAATAACACTTGATCACCAAGTATCACCAAATTCTTCCTAGATACTCCTTTAGTTTTTCAAATTATATTTTGATATAATATAAGAAAAATATAAATTTCTTGTACCCACCACCCAGTTAAAATTGTCATAACTGCTAAGATGTAAGGTATTTTTGCTAACTTTAATATGTTTAGTACCTCTTCTAAAACTTTGAATGCCTAATATACCCTTGCTAATATTATTTATATTGTTGCCTTTTTAATTGATGCTATTATTATTACTATTTTGATTAGTGTGAATATACTTCTGACTAATGGCCTAAATCACTAATAGCTATTTTTCTTTTAGGTCACCTGTCCTTGAGTATATTTTGATAATTTATACACTTAAAAATATAACATCTAAATATTCATATGTACTGGCATTAAATTATTCTTAGCATTCTTTGGTGATATTTTTAAAGGATACAGTACTCGTACAGTAGTCTACTCTTATCACACTTTCCAAGATGCCCAGGGGATGTCTGAAACCAAGGAAAGTACCAAACACTAGTGTCAACGTCTAGTGCGTTGGGTTCCCTGGGTAAGGGTTATGGGACGCAGAAGATGCAGAGCACGAGAGGTTCAGCAACTGCACATTTATTGAAAGCTTCAGCTTGATACTTATAGACAGAAAAACAATAGGCTTTCTTTCATAAAAGCATAAGATATTTTGTGTTACAAGCTTTTCTGTGTAACTCAGGTAGAAATGCAATAATATTTCAATCTATAAACCCCCTTTGTTTTAAGTCTCCTTGTAATAAATCTTCTTGTTCTTTTCCCAGACTAGTCTGTACTCAGAATGTTAGAAATCAAGAACACAGTTTACCAGTTACCATGCCAAGAAGCTTGCTTCCTTATCATAAGAATAAATTCCAGCAGAACACTATGTGGCTGTAGAAAAAGTCTGCTTTTTCTCACATTTGGTTTTCCAAGTATATCAGCAAACATAGTATCTAACTTCATTTATGTCTCAGATAGAGCCTGCATTCAAGGCTGGAACTGTTTCTCCACACACTAGTCATTCTCTTTTCTCCTAACTTATGCACTCATGATAAAATTTAATGTGTAAATTAGGCATAGTAAGAGATTAACATCAATAGCTAAAAATAAAATAAAATAACTATAACAACATATTCATAAAAAGTCATGTGAATGTGTTCACTTGTTCTTAAAAGTCAAGACAAATATTAGCATTTCCAGACTACTATTAAACATGGGTAAATTAAACCATAAAAGGGAAGCCAGGCATAATGGGGACCTTCTCAACAGTGGTTTCTCAAAAGTCATTTTCTGTGCCTGTTTATTCTAAGAAGTAGCTGAGAATTCCTTTTGCTAAAAGGAAAAATAAAAGAACTCAAATACATTTATTCACCAATAAAATATTTACTTATTATCTATTAGAATTAAAAAGTAAATAGGTTAGTGTTGTTTACATCTTTTTTTTACACACCATAATGTTGAGCTCCATGAATGTATATATAGAGAATGTCTGATTTATGGCTGGGTCCCCAACATCCAGCACACAGTGCATGCTAATAATAGTATGAATCTTGACCCCCAAAGATATCAAGGTCTTAATCACCTGAACTATGAATGTTGTTTTATTCTGCAAAAGGGACTTGCAGATATGATTAAGGATTTTGAGGTCCTCTGGATGAGTCCTTAATATAATCTTAAGTGTCCTCATAGCAGGGAGGGGAAAGGAGCTTTGAAAGAGAAGGTGGCAATGTGAATACAGAAACAAAATGCCATGCTCCTGGCTTTGAGTATTGAGGAAAGGACCAGGACGGAAAGAATGCAAGGAATGAATTCCAGCTCTAGAAGATGGATAAATCAAGGAAATAGGCTTACCCCTGGGCTTTTGAGCAGACAGCGAACCTAAGAACCCTTTAATTTTTGCCCCATTAAACTGACTTCAGAGTTCTGACCTCCAGAACTGCAAGAGAATAAATGTATGTTTTTAAGAGATCAAATGTATGGGAATTTATTCCAGCAAACATAGGAAAAGAATACAATGTTGAATATATATATATATATATATATATATATATATATATATATATATATATATATGTTGAATAAGTGAGGCAATGAATAGTTGTGATTCAGTACATATTATTTATAAGATGCCCAATTTGTCAAAAAATATTGTGTGAGAAGACAGTAGATGTACTGTATGTTCTTCTTTTCTTTTCTTTTTTAATAAATCTTAAAATACTCTTTTGATGTGATATAAACATCACCTTTTAAATATATCTAGAAGGTTAAGACTGATTATACTTATATAGCATGGGTTTTATTCTGGTTGTTTTGACTGGCTTTAGTTTTTTGAGATGAGTGAACAAATTACTTTCATGATAATTGGTTTTACTTGATTATACCTATTTTCAAAATTTGTGACAATGTCTACCATAGGAATATATCAATTCACAAGAAATCTCGGGCTTTTAGGAACTTGTCATCAACTTAGATATCTATACTTTGTGTTTTTTATTAACTACATCTTGCCACTTTTTGTTACTTCAATTATATGTGTGTATGTTTAGATCTCAAAAAGTTTGTCCTCCTGAAAGGCAAGTTTGTCTTCATTATTAATATACTGTATAGCACCTAGCATACCATCTTTCACATAGCATGCCATTGGGTTTGTTTGATTAACTGAACGTATCTAATTTCCTGAACATCATTCTTTATTGACTGAATAAGGAATGAAGCAGAGAGAAAGAGAGAGAGAGAGACAGACAGACAGACAGACAGACAGACAGACACACAGTGTGTGTGTGTCTATATATGTGTGCAGGGTACTGGAGATTGAACTCAGGGGCACTCTACCTCTGAGCTATACCCTCAGCTTTTATTTTTTATTTCAGAATAAGGTCTTGCTAATTTGCTGAGGGTCTTGCTAAATCCCTACAGCTGGCTTCAAACTGAGATCTTCCTGATTTCAGGAATTCAGCAAGACACTATTCCAAAATAACAAATAAAAGGAGCCGGGCGTGGTGGCGCATGCTTGTAATCCCAGCATTCAGGAGGCTGAGACTGGAGGATCCGGGTTCGCGGCCAGCCTCAGCTACCTAGTGAGGCATTCCACAACTTAGTGAGACTCGGTTTCAAAATAAAGAATAAAAAATAGGGCTGGGGGTATAGCTCGAAGGTAGAATGCCCCTGAGTTCAATCCCCAGTACCGCAAAAACAACAACAACAACAAAAAAAAACAAATAAAAGGGCTAGAGTTATAGTCTGGATGTAGAATATGCTGGGTTCAATCCTGAGTACCAAAAAAAAAAAAAAAAAAGAAAAGAAAAAGGAAGAAATACAAAATTAGACTTACCAGTAATTAAGACCATTCTATATTTGAAAAATATCAAGATTTAAGTTGGGTGCATGCCTGTAAACTCAGTACTTGGAAGACTGAGACAGGTGAATCTCAGGTTCAAGACCAGTCTCACTCAGCAACTTAGTGAGACTCAGCAACCTAGCGAGATCCTGTTTCAAAAACAAAAAATAAAAGGGTTGTAGCTGTAGCTTGGAGGTAGAATGCCCCTTGGTTTAATCCTCAATACCACACACACACATACCAAAAAAAAAAAAAAAAAAAAAAAAAAAAAAAAAAAAAAAAAAAAAAAAAAAAAAAAAAAAAAAAAAAAAAAAAAAAAAAAAAAAAAAAAAAAAAAAAAAAAAAAAAAAAAAAAATCAAGATTTAGTAATATTACCTATATGGTAATAATAGCAAAAAAAAAAAAAAATTGCTATATACTAGGAATGATGTAAAAGGAAAAAATATACATGAAATCTACACAAAAAAAGAAATGTTGGATAAAAACAAAACAAAACAACAACAACAAAAAACGACAACGTTTTCTCTGTTGATGGCATGACAGTATTCCTGGCCAATAGCAATGGGTGAGCATAGTAGGCAGTCTCAATTCAGTTTACAAACACTATTGTGCAATGAACCTAAGAAACACAGGTGATGCAATGAGAATCTATTTATCCTAATATATTTACACAGGCAATAATAAAGTACATAATTTTAAGCAAGTGGGAATGCATTAACATATTTATAAAAAGAAATACCTCCCTCTCATTCAACATCAGAAAATTTGTTAACCATCTCCCTAAACATTTTAGAATAGGAAAAATGATTATCTCAATAGATGTGGAAAAAGTACTTAATCAATTTAACAATAATTCCTGTTTTTTTTTTTTTTTAAAGAAATAAAACACTTAGGAACGGGGAACAGAACACTTAATATTCTGGGTAAGGTAGCTACCAAAAACCCACAGCAAAGAGTAGATAATGATAAAACCCTAACTGTATTATGGCAAAGTCAGGAATGTGATAAGAATGCTCTCACTACTTCCATTAAGCACTGTATTGCAGATTGAGTTAATGGATGAGAAAAATGTATAAGTGATTTAAAAAATGAAGAAGGAAAAAATATTTTTATTTAAAAATGATAGAGTTGTCTATGTAGACTCCATAAAGATCTAACAAAATATAAAAAAAATTCAGTAGGGCTTCTGAATATGAGATTGGTATATAAAATGCCCTTTTTATGCAACATTAATAATAATTATTAAAAATATGTGTGTGTGTGTGTGTGTGTGTGAGGGATTGAACCCAGGGCCTCAAACATGCTAGGCAAGCACTCTACCATGAAACTAACACTCTCTTGAAAGTGCAATTTAAAGAATGAAATATTCAATCTTAGCAATAAAAATTAGGAGACTAATAAAAAATGTTTAAAACTTTAATAAAAGGAATTACAAAGTGTTACAGAACATATCTGAATATAAATTGATAAATATACCATGCTCATGAATATCAACACTTTGCTCTAAATTAATCTATACACTCAATTTTCAAACTTAATCAAAAGTCCAATTAAAAGCCCAACAGAAATATTTGCAGATAATGAACGACTCATACTAAAATTGACATGAAAGAGTAAAAAGCTAAGCATAGCTAAAGTAATTTTAAACAACATAAATGAAAGGCTTTGAATAAGTAGGAGTTGAATGACTGGGTGTTCATTATGTTATTGTTCATTATTTTCTATATTTCAAAATTGAACTTTTAAAAATTTAGAAGAGGTCTCAGAGGTAGAATACTCATGGGTTCAATCTCCAGTGATGCCCCCTTGCCACACACATATACTTAGAAGAAAGTAGAATAGTTTATGATCTCAGGTTGGGAAGAATCTTATAAATTAAAAGGCAAAAAATGCAATAATTACAGTGTAAATACTGTAAAACTCAATAAGTATTATCCTAGTAGTAGTTAATCTCTTTAAGTAGTTTCTCTAGTGCTGGTTTGGAAGACAAAAATTCCTTCAGATTCTGTTTGTCATGAAAAGTTTTTATGTCTCTGTCAATTTTAAGAGAGAGTTTTGCTGGGTATGAGAATCTTGGCTGCAAGTTATTTTCTTTCAGGATTTGGAATATGTTACTCCATCCTCTCCTGGCTTTCATGACTTGATTCGGGAGGTCTGGCGTAATTCTAATTGGTTTGCCTCTAAATGTCACTTGGCCTTTTACTTTCGTTGCCTTTAAGA
>PVLC010006004.1:0-71367 GCA_004027655.1 Graphiurus murinus
GTATTCAATAGAACCCAGATATATTTAGGAAATATTTCCCTTAAAGGAAGATAATTATAAACCACGTTTTTCATTATTTCCACATTATTCTCCTTTGATATCAGTGGTCACTGACACGGAGGCCAAATAGTCACTGTGTTCTCAGGCATTGTCAGCATTGGGATTAAGCGAGCAGTTGGCTAGGGCTGATGAGGCCCAAGTCACTGGCTTAACCACCCTCAGGTGTCATGCTAGCCTTATCCATCCCCAAGGTCATAGACTTGACTTGTCATTTAAGTCACCTACATTGCAAAGAGCACCAGCACTATTTTGCGTCATATTGAGATGAATTCACTCTTACTTTCCTTGTCAATTCTTATACACAGGACATAAATATCCATTTGATTCACAATGGTCAGTCTATTTGAGTGGATTAATTTCATACATGCTCACTGTATCTACTGTTCTTGTGATCAGAGTTTGGGATAGTAGGCTTTGCCTACAACAATTTGAAGAATATAAATTACTATAAAATGCAAGTTATTAATATTATCTCATGACTATAAAAATGATGATATAGTAGTACTTGTTTCATGCTTAAGTGAGTGGTAGGCATCTCTAAAGGGAAGCCCAATTATTTCTGCCTGCTGTTAGTCAAATTATTTCATAATCATCTCTCCTTGAATGTGGGCTGAACTTAATGACTCCATTTAATACATGGGCATGGTGATACATGCCTGTAATCTCAGTATTTAGGAGGCTGAGACAGGAGCATCTCAGGTTCACAGCCAGCCTCAGCAACTTAGAGAGGCCCTCTGCAACCTAGCAAGACCCTGTTTCATAAACAAAGAAATAAAAAGGGCTGGAGGTATAGCTCAGAGTTAGAATGCTCCTGGGTTTTATCCCCAGCACCACACACACACACACACACACACACACACACACACACACACACACACACGGGTCAAAATGAAGAAAACATGATGCATCACCACTTTTTTAACATTAGGTTAAAAAAGACTGTCTCTCTATATCTCCCACTTGCTTGCCATCCCTTACTCTTGCTTGCCTGGAGAGCTCACTCTTGGAGAAGCAAGCTGTCTTGTTGTCAAGAAATCCACGTGGAAAGAAAATGATGTTTCCATCAATAGCCAGGGAGGATATGGAGCCCGCGAACTGCCCCATGGTTCAACAAGGAGGGAGAGCCATCCCAGGTCTTACTTTGGATGATGGTAGTCCTAGCTGACTCTTTGATTGCCAGGTTGTGATGGGCCTTGAGCTAGAGAATCCAGCTAGTCCTGACCAAAGTCCTGAGCCATAGCAACTATGTCATAATAAATGTTTTAAACTTCAAGATTTTTGGGGTAATTCGTTATACAGCAATATGTAACTAATATACCTAGGAAAGAAGACAAAAATGTTTGGGATGTCAAGAATTGCTACAGAGTCATAAAGGACTCAGGCAAATAATTAGTGCTATTTCCCTTTCTCAGTACCTCCCAAGGATTTGCAATAGCCGGCTGAGAACAGGTATTGTTCTTCTCTAAAAGTTTAAAAATACTTACTAGAGAGTCTATGTACATTTCACATTAAGCAATTTACATTATTGGGTATTAACTGCATTTTTTGTCATACTAAAATGGAAAAAAACGGGATTCTGTAATATATTTATGTTTCTATGCAAATTAGAAAAAAAGTTTAAACCTCTATTTTGGAATCTCCAGTGAAAGCATAAGAATTGTTTGGCATTTCAGTTGCCTCTAATGTGTTCAATGAGTATTTTTCATGGGAATACATTTGTTCTATCCTAAGGCCTGGTATGGAATAATGCAATGCAAATACAAAGTATAATAGTATCTTGTAAAACACCATTAGTGGAATATTCACTCAACATTCATTCATCTGAGCATAAATCAATTTGCACACTTTGTGACCTGTTCCACGTCTTCTACAATCAGCAAAAAACAGTTCTCACAAAGCCATGAAATCCCAGTAAAATTTCAAACAGTTTCCTTTATTTAAAGAATTGCTGCAATATAACAAGAAGACCATGGAGTCAGACAGACATAGAATTTAATACTAGCTATTTCATTTGATGAGCTGTGTGACACTGGACAAGTTGATTACCCTCTACGAGCCTGTTTTCCTGCCTATATAGTGATAATAATTCTAACCTCATGGCATTCCTAAGCAAACCGAATGAGATTTTCTTTGTGGAGCACTGCACTAGGCACATTGCAAGAAATAGAAGCTAATACTATTGCTGTTATTGTTATTACTGTCCAAAACATATGTATCAGCACAAAACTCTTCTAAAATTTTTTTAAATGTAGTCAGAGAAGGCCAATAACCTCCAAAATTACATCGACCTACCATTCTAGCTCTATTTCATCCACCACTATTATCTCCTTCTCTATATTCTACTGCTTGTCAAACACAATATAAAGGGAATATAAACATCTACCCAGACCTAAAATTCCTATTTATTCACCTTTTCCTGGGAAAAGCTACCAGGAAACAGAGATGAAATATATTTAACAAGATAATCTTTACACAGAATTCCAGAATAAGATTTATGCATCATTTTAATTTGTGAGACATGTACTAATGCATTTATAAGTATGATCATTTGTGTTTCACCTTATATCACTAACTGACTCCAGTGATGTGTTATGTTCACATTCATTCTATTAATGAGAAATAGGTGGAAATTTAAAGGCTGAATCAGATTTGATGTGATTATTACATACATGTTAAAGCAATTTTGAAAGTGAAGCATACAATTGGAATGCTTCATTTGAGATGTGTTTTAAAAGCCATATGAGCTAGTAATGTTCATGATAAATTATGCTCACAGACTTTTAGCTATCCCCTTCTCTCAAAGATGGGTCTGTCTGAAAAAGCTCAATCTCCCATTATCCTCCTCCTCACCTTGAACTGGTCCACATTGAACTGGCCATCATTCTCTACAACTATAATTTATTTCACAGCTAATGGCAGAGCTCCCAGTTTGGATTCCTTCCTTCCTTCCTTCCTTCCTTCCTTCCTTCCTTCCTTCCTTCCTTCCTTCCTTCCTTCCTTCCTTCCTCCCTCCCTCCCTCCCTCCCTTCCTCCCTCCTCTCTCCCCCCTTCCTTTCTTCTTTCCTTCAGAATTGAATCTAGGGGTGTTCTACTACCCCTAGGGGCCCAGCTCTATTTTTTATTTCAGAACAGGGTCTCAGTAAGTTCCCAAGGGCCTGGCTAAATTTCTGAGGCTGGCCTCAAACCTGTGATCCTCCTGCTTCAGCCTCCCAAGTACGGGGATTACAGGTGTGTGCCACCATTCCCAGTATGAAGTTATATTTTCAATGCTGGTTGATATCTTCCATAAAATTCCTAGTTATAGGAGGACAGGGATTGTTCTTTTATGCCAAACTCAGCCTTTAGTACAAAACTGAGTATAATTTGTTGAATGTGAGAGAATCAAATTTTGTGTTAATGAGCTAGCTCTTGCTGTTTTACTTTTATATATATTTGCAATACTGGTGGTGGCCATTTTATAGCATTTCCTCACTATAGGGTATGCTAACTACATATAATTATAAAATTTGAAAACCTTTCATCTTACAGTTGCTTGCTTTAGAAGTGAAATTATTAAGAATGCCATTCTCGGTCTGACATTAAGAATGATGGCAATTGCTATAGTTAAAGTCTTAGGAGGAAGATTTTGAGAGTGCTTGTTCCATCACAGAGTCAATTCCTGGGTGTCACACAGTATTATTCTAATTAATATACCTACCTATGATTTTGTCTTATTTGCTGCTATATTTACAAGATATACAACAGTGTCAAGCATGTAGAAGGCCCTCTCTAAACAACTGTCCAATATACTTCCCAGGCATTGTAGATCATTTGCTAAACTAAAACAAATCAATAGAACTTTTCTGTGTTGTCTCAATTTAATAGGTAACTTTGATGATTTTTTTATGCTTTTATTGGTGCATTATAGTTTCACATTCTAATGTCAATCATGTTGACAGTGACATACATGTACACTCTCCATTTCCTCCCGTCCCCATACAGAGTACCGAGACTGACATTGGTATTTTCACATATGTACACATAGCCGATGGTACATTGTAATTATATATCATAATGAGATTCAGAGTGATTGAAACATACATGTACACAGCACTTGGTGTGTTTCCCTCCTGATCCCACCTTGCTTTCACCACCCCCCATACTTGTTACCAAGATTGGTACTGATAATTGTTTATACGTACATAGCATAAAGTGATCTCTGGATAAAAATGATATATCCGATGATCTTAGAAAACACAAATTAATTCTAGAACAACATACTAGTTTTGTAGACATTGAAGGAAAAGTTTTGCGCACTGGTAGCTTCTAGTTAACTGCTTAGGAAACATGCTTGGCATTTCTTATTTTAATGCATATTACCTGCCAACTGAGAGAGAAGATATTTAAAGAGAGTGCTCATTGCACATAAAGAAGAACTCAAAAGATGACATCGTTTTTAAAAATACAAATGGCTTAAGATAATGTGTTTGCTTTAGAAAAAGAGAAAGACTATTCACAAGCTTTACTTTACCTTGGAGTGACACAGATCATTTTGTCTTCCACAGTCTTGCATTTTGTGTATGCAAGTCAAAATGGTCCTACTGAAATGTAAGACTTTTATTATCAAATAGTGTTTACAATAGACATCTAAGACTCATGCTTCATATTTTACCACCTCTGCATTCTCTGCCCCTAGTTAAAGAGGACATGAACTTTTTAATTTATATCTGTCCATATTTTGGGGATTTTTAATTGGTATGTGTTACTTTTCCAATTTGTATTTTTTATGTAGACTAATTCTTAAAGTCTTTAAGAACTAACTTATAACAGTTAAATGCTTGGTCTCCATGAATGTAATTTAGTGACATTGAAGATAATGCTTATTTTATTGATAACTAAGAGTAAAATTAGACTTTTAAGAATTATTTTCCAATTGTATAAATAAGACCTAAATATGAGTTTTGTTAAAAATAAGCAAATCCTGCTTTAGCTAAAACTCTTACTACTTTTGTTTTCAGTCTCTTTCTCAGAGGTAAAGATGGCTACCGGTGTGATAGGGTTCCTTCTATATTTTGGGTTTCCTTTCATAATTAATCATATCCTCCTACATGTATATTTGCATATTTCTATTTTAAAATTGCAGTGTCCTTGGCAAATTCTCCATGTTAGTACTTATTGATGAAATACTAGAAATTTAATTGAGCATTCATGTACAATCTTGTACTAAGAAAAGCACCATCTTTTTGCCTACATAGTCTTTGCTCTATACTTTTTAAATTGAATGATCTTGAAAGTAAACTCTCAGTTTTATCATGTAAAAACTGATATTGATACTATCTTATCCATAAGCTCATGGTGAAAATTAGTAGGTGTGAAGTGCTTAGCACAATGTCTGATGTGTAACAATTACCCTAAATAGTACTAATTGCTATTATGTCATTTTGGTGTCAATTTAAAAGACCTCTACAACCATTTTTCTCCCGTCTTCAGTTCCAGATGTCTAGCCTTTTCTCCTGGCAGGCCTTTACAGAGTTCCAGGAAGCCTGCTAAATGTACTTATTTGTCACTGACACACAGACAGATTTCATTTAGATAGCTCCAGGATGAGGGGAACCAGTCATAACATGAAAATAGTTTTAATCTAGTTATGTGTATCTTACAAGCATAAGATTTACTCCTTGGATATACTATCAAATGCACAGATGTTTTAGAGAGAAAACAATTGAAGACAACTTCAGAATAAATCACATACACACACACACATTCTCTTCTGATCTACTTCTTATTTAAACAGGTCTTCAAGAAATTTTGTGGTACAGACATTATAAATGCAATATTTTTAAAATATGAGCACTTTGATGACTCTCAGGGGTAATGTTGCTTGTATAATTCTGCTCCTTGGTAAAACTGACCATTAGAGGGGTAATAGGGTTGCCAGCTTCAGCAAATAAAAACACAAGATATCCAGTTTCATTTTAATTTCTAGTACATAATAAACACTTTTTAAAAATAACAGTATCTCAGGCAATATTTTTACCTAATTATGAAAAAACATACTGTGTGTTTATATGAAATTCAAATTTCACTGAGCATGCTATGTTGTATTTGGAGATCTGAGAGGGGAGGCACATGGTATCTGATAGGAGTGCTTTCCTGTGTGGCTACAGTCTCTTGCCCTCACTTGTCTTTGACTCTGAACTATTCCTATAAAAGCCTTCATAGATAATCATATTTTTAAAAATAAAATTGAGTTTTTAATTCTACATAAAAAACATGAAAATTGTACACATTACTGGGGCACTATGTGAGGTTTCAGTACATACTTATATTGTGTAATATTTAAATCAGGGTAGGCATACCTACCACCTTAAACATTTGTCATTTCTTCAGGGTGAGAATATCCAATATCTTTCTTTTAGCTGTTTTGAAATGTGCAGCACATTACTGATCTCTCTAGGCACCCTACTGTACATCAGAATTTTTTATTCCTATATTACTATAACTTAGTACCTCTGATCAGCCATTCCCCATTCCTCCCCCCCCCCGACTCCTCTCACAGCCTCTGATAACCCCCATTATACTCTCAACTTCTATCTACCCTAAACTTTTTTATATTTCACGTATGAGTGAGGTCGTGTGGTCCTTGTCTTTCTGTGTTGGGCGTATTCCACTTAATATAATGATACCGTTTCATTCATGTTGTTGCAAATGACAGGATTTGATTACGTTTATGGGTGAATAGTATTCCTATACTACCTTTTTAAAAATCCATTCTTAGGTTGATTCCATTTCTGGCTGCTTTGAATAGTGTTGCAATGGACGTGGAAGAGCAAGTAGCTCTTTGACACACTGATTTCATTTCCTTTGCAAGTATACCCAACAGTGGGAAAGCTTGACCATATGGTAGTTCTAGTTTTAATTTTTTTGAGGATCCTCCATACCTTTTTCAATAATGACTGCACCAATTTACATTCCCACCAACAGTGTACAAGGATTCTCTTTTTTCCACATCCTTGCCAGCACTTGTTATCTTTAGTGTTTTTTGTTTTTGTTTTTGTTTTACTAAACTGTCCATCTGACAAGGAGTTGACTAATATCCATAATATGTAATAAATTCCAAAAACTCAATAGCACAAAAAAAATCTGGCTTAAAATGGCCAATAAGCCTATGTAGACATTGCTCAAAAGAAAACATATAAAAAGCCAACATGTATGGGAGAAAATGCTCACCATTGCTAATTTTTAGGGAACTGCAAAGTAAAACCACAATGAGAGATCACCTTACCCAAGTAAGAATGGAAAACCATATTTAACATTTAAATTTACTGTAGTAAATACCACAGCCATACCCATAACCCAACATTATCACATTTTTTCCTTTTCCTCTGCTCCTAAGCTCTATTTTCTCTGCAGTCTAGTACCATTTTTTTCTGCCATTTGACCTTTATTTTTCTTTTAATGATTGCTTTTCTTCTTTGAGTGACATTCCTTCTCATCCATTAATATTAGATCCTGGAGTACAGGCATGGAAAGCAAATACTTAAAAAAACTTACTGAGCCTATAAATTACCCATAATTTCAACTACTCTCTTCCTATAATTGTTTTCATCTCCATCACTTTGTCCTTCCACTGTCCCAGACTGATCAAATATGAGTAATGATCAATCAAAATGCCCCCCCAACAAATAATCTGAACATTAAAGCAAGAACTCACAATGTATATATATATATATTTTTTTTGCGGTACTGGGGATTGAACTCGGGGGCATTCTACCTCCAAGCTATACCCCCAGCCCTCTTTTTTTATTCTTTATTTTGAAACTGAGTCTCACTTAGTTGCGGAGTGCCTCAATAGGTAGCTGAGGCTGGCCACGAACCCGGATCCTCCAGTCTCAGCCTCCCGAATGCTGGGATTACAAGCATGCGCCACCACGCCTGGCTATGTATATATTAATGCCTCAATGTATTAACAGTTTCCAACCAGAAATGTGTATCCAGGTCAATGCACTACAGCTCTGTCAGACATTAGGGTATCTGCAGGAACGTGCTCCCTCCAGAAGCCCTAGGGCAGAATCCAGTTCATCTCTTGCTGGAGTCCTGCCCTGGACAGAGGTTGGGGGTCGTGTCAACAGGTGTGGATTGAGATGAGGTCGCGAGAATATGCACACCAGAGGAATTCAGGAGGTGCATCTACTTTATTGTTCTACAATAGCTGTTTTTATATATTTTTTTTTTACTTTAGTGAAGCTAACCTTGAGGCTTACAAACAGGCAGACAGCCAGACAGTTTGAGACAGTAAAGTTATTTTTTTGAAGGTTAAGCAGGTGTTAAAGGGAGAACCATAATGCCTTATCTGTTCTCAGGGAGACAGAGGGTTTCTTTAACCCATTTGTCTTTGTTAGTTTAGTCTGTAAAGCTCTGGGAAAGAAATGTAGGAGTAAGTAAGGACTGCATGTGTTTTGATAATGTTTGTAAGTGATTATAGAATTTCTTATGCTGTTTGTCTGAAGGCATTATTTTTTCAGCTAATACAAAGAAATCACTGTTTGTCCAGCCACCATCTGTTTCTAAGAAATTTTCCTTATAATTAATGTAAAAACAAAACTGAAAGCACCCCAAACTTCGAGAATATAACATAATGCAAAGCAGGATATGCCACACATTCTTTCTTGGAATTAACTGCTTTGCAGGAATCCATTAGACAGAAGCTTGCTCAAGATCCAGTTATTACGGAGCTGTGACAATCTATCTTCTGGCTTCTGGTGACTGTTGATGTTTCTTGGTATGATGATTAGTTTTCTGGGTCAGGTTGGCCAGGCTATCGTAACTGGTGATTTCACCAAACACTAATTGAGATGTTGAGATGAAGGGATTTTGTAGATGTGATTAATATCTGCAATCAGTTGACCTTAAGTAAAGTAGATTTGAATATAGGTAGAACAATATTTTCCTATTTTCAATTAGGAAAAAAATGTTAATGTAAATGGAGCTTGTGAAGAAATATACTGAATTCATAGGCAAGACTAATTCTCCTCAAGTTTACTCTTGCCTTCCTGATCTCTGGTTTCCTCTTTGACCTGAAGCTCTTCTCGAACCTAGTTCACACATGAGTTCCCCATGAGCAGAGGGCTAGTGCAAGAAAGACCAGTACACTTAACTCCACAAAAAACTACATAGAGAAATTATGGTAGGCCAAATAAATGGAGAGATATGCATGTTCGTAGTGTTATACATGATAATATAGTTCCAGTAAAACTTCTAGTGGGCTTTCTGTGTAAACTGACAGGTTGATTTTGAAATTACAAAAAGAAAAAAACCAGTTCTTGTTTAATGGTAGAAATATAAAAATGTAATTTCAAAGTCTCTGGTTAAATTTACAGATTTTGATCCATCTTGAGTTGACTCAAGATGAGTTAGGGGTGAGAGGCTGGGATTTAATTTCATCTATTTACAAATGGATAACCAGTTTTCCCAATACCACTTGTTGAAAAGGCTCTTTTCTCCAGCACATGCATTTTGGCACCTTTGTCAAAAATCATTTGGCTATAAGTGTGTGGATTTGTTTTTGTATCTTCTATTTTGTTCCATTGGTCTATGTGTCTGTTTTTGTGCCAATACCATGCTGATTTTATTACTGTAGTTCTGTAGTATAATTTGAAGTCAAGTGTCGTGATGCCTCTACATGGTTCATATTGTTGAAAATTGCTTTGGCTATTCTGGGTCTTTTGTTTTTCCATATGAATTTTAAGACTGATTTTTCTAGCTTTGTGAAGAATGACATTGTATTTCAATAAGGGTTGCATTGAATCTATAGATGTAGAATGGCCATTTTGATAATATCCAAGAGCATGGGAGATTTTTCCAAGATATTCAATTTCTTTTTTTTTTTTTTTAGTGTTTTATAATTTTCATTGTAGAAGTCTTTTAGCTCCTTGGTTACATTTATTCCTAGGTTGGTTGTTGTTTGTTTGTTTGTTTTAGGTTACTGTGAATGGGATTGTTTTCCAGATTTCTTTTTCAGTGGATTCACGTAGAGAATTTAAATGATTTTTGTATGCCACTACTTTGCTGAATTTGTTAATCAGCTCTAGACATATTTTGGTTGAGTATGTTGGTCTTCTAAGTTTAGGATCATGTCATCCTTAAATAGAGATCATTTCAGTTCTTTTTTTCCTATTTGTATTCCTTTGATTTCATTCTCTTGTTTTATTGCTCTGACTAGAGTTTTAAGTACTATATTGAAAAGGAGTAGTGATAGTGGGCGTCATTGTCTTGTTCCAGATTCTAAAGAGAATTCTTGGAGTTTTTTTCTCCATTTAATAAAATGTTGGCGTTTGGGCTGTTGTATATTGTCTTTAGTACCAAAAACACTCCAAAATATAGATACAAAAACTTCCTCAATAAGTCACCTAAAGCTCAGGAAATTAAGGCAAAAATTAAAAATGAAATGGCATTAAATTTAAAAGTTTCTGTGCAACAAAGAAAATCACCAAGAGTCTAAAGAGAGAGTTACAAAATGGGAGATCTTTGCCAGTTACTCCTCTGATAGAGAATTAATACCTAGAGTATATAAAGAACTTACAAGATTAACACTAAAAAACAAGCAAACAACCCAATTAAGAAGTGGGCAATTGAACTAAATAGATACTTTGCAAAAGAAGAAATATAAATTGCCAATAAATATGTGAAAAAACAATGTTCAACATCATTAGCAATCAAGGAGATGCAAATCAAAGTTACACTGAGATTCCATCTCACCTCAATTAGAATGACAATCATCAAGAATTCAAACAACAATAAATTCTGGTGAGGATGCTGGGAAATAGGAACTCTTCCACACTGTTGGTGGGGATATATACACGATGGAATTCTACTTTATCCTTAGAAGAACAAAATTATGTCATTTGCAGGAAAATGGATGAACCTGGAGAACATTATGTTAAGTGAGATTAGCCATTTTCTCTCATATATGTAAGCCAGGGAATAATCAGGATACAAGAGGGACTTTGGGAAATGGAGGAAAAACTCCAGGGGAGCAATAGAGGGGTCTAGAGGAGGGGGGAGGAGAGAGAATTAATGAAGGAAACAATTCCATTGGCATTATGCACCTATGTGAAATTGTCAATGCCAATCTCAACATCATGTATGGGAAAGGGATGGGAGTGTGGAGGGAGCCAGGGGGAAGCTCACCAATTGCTGTGTGCATGTATATTACCATCACCATCAGTGTGAACTACATTATGGGGTTGAGACTATAATGCACCAATGAAAGTATATTTAAATATATATATGTAAAAAGTAAAAGCCATACTTTCTATTCAGAAGAAGTAGCCAGTCTGCAGTGAGAGAATAAACTTGGCTGGCAAAGAGAAGCAGGAATCGTAGATGGAGCATATGAAAAATAAAGAACACAAGAAAGTAAGAGAATATGAAGTAGCAATCTGGCAGCTTCCACTCTGTCTCAGCTCTTTAAGGGAGCTGCATCTCTGCTCATCCCACTGTGTGTAATTCAACTTGAGATAGCACAGGACCTTTATGATTAAATTTCCCCTCTCTTTGGTTTTGATGGTCGGCAATCTGTGGGACTGAGGTCCTTAGGAAGCATCCTCTAAGGTGGGGGTGAGTATGCAGGATATTTGCTAAGGGGGGCTCTTGGGATTGACACCTGCAGGAAGGAGGAAGAGGGAGTAGAATTGGATATGGGGAAAAACCAGAGGGCAAGCAGTCTGAATGAAGACCTCATTTGACACTAAAGAAATTCTGGGAACTGTAATGATGCTTCAAAGTCATCCTATTTTGAGGCCAGGGATGTTTCCTCCCAACATTCATCAGTCATTAGATTCAAGTAGTGATGGGAAGGGTGTGCAGTCTATGGCAAGGCGATTTTTCACAACCAAGGTAACTGAAATGGGGTGAAAATCAAGAGCAATTTGGGGAAAATACTTTTAGCCACCAGGAAAGTCCTTCCTTCCTGAATGGGACCCAAGTGGCCCATTACAGTGTCCTCATAGTTCACCTATGTCTCTTCCATCTTCATGGATTTCAGTTCTACAGAAAAAGCACAGGGGTCCCTGTAAGACTTACAAATGTTTCTTTATATTAACTCAGATTACTCCAAGAGTAGTTATTACAACTGCATCCATCTTTAATTTTGTGTTACCCTATTATCCTATACAAAGTTTAATTTTCTTTATCGAGTTTCAGAGCAAAGATTTTCAAATCTTGTCCTGGAACTGAATACTCTGTGAAGTGTGTTAAAAATACAGACATATGGACTGCACTTGAGAGTGACTGAAGCAGAAGTTCTTGAGTAGAGCTTAAGAAATGGTATTTTTTTTAAAGTTCATAAATGGCTCAGTCCTTTTGAAATGCAGGATCAACCCCTAGATATTAGTTGTCACCTCTGATTTCTGTTGATTTATTGTTCTTTAAACTACTTAAAAAGAGACAAGATATTCACATGCACAGTTTAATAAAAATGCAGTTATATCTAAAATAAACACGGAAGGTCAACAAATAACACATGAGACCCTTTGTCTTTCACTTAAATGTACAGAAAAATTCTAGCCACAATGGTGGGTTTGGGCTGCTTTCCCTCTTCCTGCCTTCTGGTTTATTTTTATTTTTATTTTTAACTTTTTTGCAGTACTAGGGATTGAACCCAGGGACATTCTATCTCTAAGCTACACCCCCAGTCCTGTTTCATAATTTTTATTTTGAAACAGGGTCTCACTAAGTTGCAGAGATCCTCACTATATAGCTGAGGCTGGCTGAGAACCTGGATCCTCTGGTCTCAACCTCCCAAGTACTGGGATTACAAGCATGCACCACCACACCTGGCTGCCTTCTGTTTCTTGCTCTATTCATTGGGCAGCTGCTTGTGTTGGATATTACAACACTGTCAGATACTGTTTCTACTTCCATTAGGTGTCACCATTACAAATAGACACCATCTTCAGGCAATGGCAGTGCCCATCCACAAGTGGGCTGCATTGCAGACTGGTTGCTCTATTTCTCCATCTGCGTTAGATGTCAATGATTGTTCAAATGAATAAAGTAGCGTCATGCCTGCATTTCATACTTATGAAAACACAGGATGCTAGAACTGCAAGGGTCCACAAAGAGCCAGTTACCTGTCCCATCTCTTTGATTTGGAGAAAAATTGGACTGTACTTTTCTAGAAGGAAGGAGAAAAATATCTGTTTATGATTTTCATTGAATAATATTCTGCTATAACCCTTGGTAATATTTTACCACCTTGATTTTATCCTTAGGAATGTCAGGAATGTCTTAAATTCATATTATTCATGTTACTGCTTTCATGAGATAACATGAAAATTCAGGTCCCATTGTTTTCTATCTGTAGTAATGTGTATAAATTGGTATCGGGGATTGAACCCACATGTATTCTACCTCCAAGCCACATCTCCAGCCCTATTTTATTTTTAAAACAGGTTCTAAGTTGCTGAGGGTCTCACTTAGTTGCTGTCCTTAAAACTGTTATTCTCCTGCCTCAGTCTCCCAAGTACTGGGATTATAGGTGTGCATCATCATGCCCAGCTAGTAATACATTGATTGATTGATTGATTGATTCTAGGAATTGAACCCAAGGACTTTCTATCTCTTACCTACATCCCCATCCCTATTTTTTTTTTGAAACAGGATTTCACTAAATTGCTGAAGGTCTTGCTAAATTGCTGAGGCGGTCCTCAAACCTGTGATCCTTCTTTCTCAGCCTCCTAAGTACTGGGATTACAGGTGTGCACCACTGTGTCAGGCTAGTAATATGGTTTTAAAGAAGCAAAGTAATTGATCTTCACTCTGTTTCAATACCTTCATATACACTTGGATATATCACTAAATCACAAAATCTGCCAGTAATCCTTTGTTCTTCAAGTGTCATATTCTTGTTCCACTAAAGTTTCTTTTTTTTTTTTTTCACCTTTTGAATATTTTCTTCGGACTCCTTAAAAATTCTGAACAATCACCTTCAGGACAGAGGGATTCTGAGCCCTGCAAACTTTCTGAGCAAGTAAAAAACCCAGTAATGTTTTCAAAAGACAAAAAGGAGCACAGGGTCTGCATGTTGGGCTATTTCAGGATTCTGAGGAAGCCCCCAACACTCTCCAGACCCTCTGGTTAGCATCTAATTTCTAAGGGATGAATAGAGGGCTTTTAATTTAATTTAATTTTATTTTTTTGCATCCACAAAATAGCCCAAAGGAGAATTAAACCAGGATTTTTGAGAATGTCCAGCACAAAAGAACTATTGTCAAAGAAAGCTAAAGAGAATAGTGATATTTTCAGTACAATGAATCGCACAAAACACATATTTTCATTTACTAATGGATGAGAAAGATAGGGTCAGTTATTTGAAGCATTTTCAAATCTATGCCTTCTGTTCCTCCAATAATCTAGCTTGGCTAATTAGAATTGATTTAATTTTTCTCAAAACTGAATACAGTCAGGATTCAGATTTTTTTCTATGGGGAAAACAACAACAACAAAAAATGATGCTGTAGCTTTAATTGTGCATGGCCCCAAAGAGGTTGTCATGGAGATGGGAGTCTGTGATAGGGCTGCTCCACTTCTCTGGCCTTGTTCTGAGCCTGAAGTGGAAGGTTCTATTGTTAGAGTGGATTTCAACCTCTGCTAATAAAACCTGAGTTTTGAATATTTCAATACAGTTTTGTCCCTGATGCTTTCTTTGTTTCATGAAAAGAATGCGGGTGCTCAAAACGACAATGATGAGAATGTTTTAGAACATTCTGTTTGTGATTGCTGGAGAACATGAAAATGGTGTCCTGCAGACTCTCAGTCACTGGGAGCTCCTGCCATAGTTTGGAAACGTTTGCCACCTTGTGGTGGCACTTGGGAAATGCCGAATGATAGTGCTAAACAGTTTCATGTCTTTTAGATACTCGGAAGCTGAAAGAAAAGAAAATAACTAGCCGGGCGTGGTGGCGCACGCTTGTAATCCCAGCATTCGGGAGGCTGAGACCGGAGGATCCGGGTTCGCGGCCAGCTTCAGCTACCTAGTGAGGCACTCCGCAACTCAGTGAGACTCAGTTTCAAAATAAAGAATACCCGGAGGTAGAATGCCCCTGAGTTCAATCCCCAGTACCACAAGAAAAGAAAATAACTACTATGAATAGAGTCTTCATTTTTGTTATCTATATAAGGGCTATGATTTTACAGTGATTCCTATTTAGTTTTCTTATATGGTATTTTCAATGTATTTGTTTATTTCACTTACCTTTTTATTTTTAATTTTTATTTTTATTCATACATTGTAAGCATACATCTTTGTTAGGTACAAATTGATAACAATATATGTGCCCACAATTCTCATTTGACCCTTTCCCCAAATTCCCACCCCGCTCCCTCGCCCCTCCTTCCTCTCAAGTTCAGTTTAGTGAGTAACCTTGATATACATTAGTGTGCCCCCCCCCCCCAATGGAAGGAACTGGAAAACATTATGTTAAGTGAGATTAGCCAGTCACAAAGAGTAAAGAAGCATATGTTCTCCCTAATATGCAGATGCTAGGGAGAAGATGGGGTATAAGAGGGTCTACAGATGAAAAAGGAGAGACCCTCGAAAGCAAAGAAGTTCACTTACCTTTTTTTAATGTGCTTTTATTGGTGCATTATCGTCTCACATCATAATATAAATCATGTTGACATTGACCTTTTGAAATTATTGACATAACATTTTTTATTATATCTTTTACCATTTATTGAATCTACAGTAATGTTCCCTTTTTTGCCTCCTGGTATTATTTTTGCCTCCTTTCTTTTTATTTAGTCTGGAGGTATATAATTTGTTACATTTTTGAAGAACCAACTCTTGGTCCTTTTGATTTATTGTGTATTTTCTATTCATTGGGCTTCTGCCTGTGTCATTATTTTTTCTTCTACTTTCTTTGGATTTAACTTGATGCTCTTTTGAATAAAGTGTTGATATTCATCTTTCTTTTCTAATATGGATATAAGTGTGTAAGTTTTTGTCTATGCCTGACTTTAGTTGAATCCTACATATTTTGATATGCCAATTGTATTATTTATTGCCAAGCAATTTTTTATTTTAACTGTGGAAAATACTTGTTTATCAATTGTATAAGTTAGTAGCAAATACTAAGAGTTTTCCTATTTATCTTTTTGTTATTAGTTTATTTCTACTTTCTGTGGAGAGATAATTTCCTTTGAAATGTAAAATACATAGTTTCTTCACAATAATAATTATTATTAATGTTTGTGGTGCTGAGGATTGAACCTGAGGCCTCTTGCCTGTAAGTGCTTTACCACTGAACTATACTTCCAGCCCCAAGAGATTTATTATTTAATAGACTTATGGCTCTGTTTATACATCATGATTTTCTTCAAGCTGTTACCTGAATACCTGTAAGGCTCAGCTCAAATGTTAGTTGTTCAATACAATTTTGCTAATCTCTTCCTTCCTATGCCTCCTTAATAAAAAAACAATTACTCCTTCTATTGTGTTCCCATTGTGTCTTGTTCTTACTGTTCTTACTTCATATTATATCTAGGTGTGTGTGTGTGTGTGTGTGTGTGTGTGTGTGTGTGTGTGTGTACCTCTGTGTTCATCTTTTACCACATTAAGTAATTCTTTGAGAAAAATGCCATTTCCTTTATTATTCCTCTGTATTATGGTATTAATGGGAATATATTAAGCTCCCAATAAATGTTTACTAAATTAACAAATTGCCTGACTTCAACCTTCCAGCCTCGTCCTCTTGAACCATTCAGGCTCTCATGCTTTCTCTCTATTTCCATTGCTCGTCCTTTATTTCTTCCTCAGCAGGACTGTATCTCTTGCTACTGGCCTGTTAAACATGTGGGTTTCCTCTGTTTGGAATAACTTTCCTCTCCTCCCTTTTCAGGTAGTTAACACCTACTCACCACTTGACTCTCCATTCAGACATCTCCTCTTAAAGGAGATGGTCCCTGAGTCCTTATCCAGGTGACACACTCTCTTTGTATAATATTCTTATTCCTCATGTGTTTCACACTTGTGATTTTAGTTTACCTGGGAAATTATTTAATTTTTGCCTGCCTCACTTAGTAGTATGGCAGGTCTTCAGTGATTGAAACCCATCAGACTTTGGTTCATTGTGGTGTCTTTAGTCCTGAAAATCAGTATCTAACTTTCTTATTCACTGTAATTGAATTAAATATGACCATATGATTACATGTTTAAGTTTTCACCAAAAAATTATAAAAGGAGACCTATAAAATCAATTTGAGAACTTCCAAATTTTATTTAAAAATATACCATTTGGCCAAATGTATTTGAAGAGAATCTTCCTCATTTGAATACCAAAGTTGTAAAACCAAAACAACAAACTTCTCATATCTAGCTAGTATCATCCAACTACTGGTCTTTCTTTCTTCATACACTCAGGTATGTTTCTTGGTGGAATTTTCAGTCTCCCTTCACAGTAAATGTGCAGTCATGGGCATGGGTGTGGGGTATTATAATGTGAACAACACTGACTTTGGGACCAGGTCTGTTTTCAAATACCTTGGCTATTCCCAAGCTACAAGATCTTAAGAACACAGCCTTTTAGAATTTTGGTTGCCACATTTGTAAAATAAGACAGACAAAAAGTTTTACAAGATAATTGCAGAGATTGGCATGCTCTTATTTTTTAAAATCATCTTTGTTAAGCATTGTTAACCAAGGTATATGTCTGCTAGGTGATAGGAATGTAAATATAAATAAGATATTGTCCTGGACCTCAAGTAGATTTATGATGGAGTCAATAAATAAATCAATGATCATTAGAATGAGATGTAGCATTTGCATAAATCAATAACTGCAGAGAGGGTCAGGAGCTTCTACAGGGTGGGTAGCGTGGATGAGCCTGAGTGGGTCCCCTAGAGCCAGTGGTAGGGGACAGAAGGAGGAGGTGGTATTGCCAACTTTCTTTTATATTTGAGGTATATTGTTTTTTTCATGCTCTATCACACTGGTTGGGCTGAATCTCATCTCCTTCCAGCCAGTAGGTATGTAATTTGGGGCCATCTTTTAATCTCTCTTTGCCTCAGTTTTTTTTTTTCTTTTGTTTTTTCATCTATAATAACAGTAGTAGATAAAACTTACAAAGCACTTATTATATCCTGGATATTCTCTCAATGCTATATGTTTCTTAATTCCTTTGATCCATACAGTTACTTCACTTTACAGAGGAACTGAGAGTTGGTAAAGTTAGGTAACAGGTATCTTTTCCAAAGTCACAGAAATAAGAGACATGGCAGTGGTGGGTTCAAATACAGGCAACCTGGCTCCATATTTCCAGCCGAAATCACAATTAACTCTCTAACATATAATTCATAATTATAATAGCTACATATTCAGCACTTAACACATTGCTGGCTACAAATAAAGCACTCAATACATTTTAGCTATTATTACTTAGTCTAGTTACTGGAAATATTTGTTTAAGGTATTTTTAATTTAGTTAATTTTTAGGGAAATATTTCAAAATCTTATTTCTCTAGTTTTACCAATAGATGTAGGCAAATCACTAATCATGGGCAGTATTTTTGCTTTTCAAGAGCCCTCTTGTGGAAAGGCATAATAATCCAGAGTAGCATTTTTATTTATCTAAAAATGGTCATATACATGGGAAGAAATACTAAATATAAAGAAAATAAAGTGATATTTCTTAATCTGGCATTATCTTTTATTTCAATGAAGGTAGCAAATATATTACTGCTGACGCACAATACAAAAAATACATAGATAAAACATAGCAGTTTTGTAAAAAAAATTAAAAAGAAATTCCATAAGAAAATTGGAAATCAATTTAATAAGTCACAGTAAAGCAAAGTTTGCAAGGCATCACAAATAGTTTCTATTAATCTTTTAAACTGTCAGACTCTTCAGTAAAACATTGCAAGTAAAAGTCTACTCATCAAAAGAAAATAATTGCAACATTAGCATTTAATATGAGTGATAATGTGCCTTCCCTTTGCATCGTTTATTAATTTTAAAACAAGTTTGACTAAGAAATTAACCTTGAACAAAGAATAGCCCAGAAATATGTTTAAATATGCTATAGTATTTAAAAGGCTCTTGGAGCAATTAAAGGTAGGAGCTGATTAAATATTAGTGTCAGGATGAATCATTTATTAGATGACTATTGTGAGAGTTTAATGCATGCCTTTTATTGGAGAAAATATTCCCCTGGCAACAAATATTTATTTATTTGTCTCTAATGTTCTCTGACTTGGTATTTCAAAAATGTGTATTACAGTGACTTTATCTCTACTTTCATTTATAAAAAATGATGTTCTTATCTGCTCTCAAAGTGGGGAGACAGCTGCATGTCCTGAATCATAAGTGGTTCATAGCCTTGTGCTTTTAATCTTTTTTTTCCCATTTCCACTCCAAAATTAGAGATGATATGAAGAACTTACAATCCTTTCCAAATGAAAGTGCACCTGGTCAAAAGATCCTTTAAATATGAGCTTACTATTTAATTTCCAAACCTCATCAATTTAACTTATTAGGAAGAACTCCATGTTAACTTCTATTTACTTCCAACAAAGATGTTTTCTGAGTATCTCCTCTATTATTTGGGTAATGTACCAAGGTCATTACCTCATTTTTTCTTTTTTTTTTTTGTGTTGTGTGGGTAGTATTGGGGATTGAACTCAGGGACATTCTACCTCTGACCTACAACCCCCAATTCTAGTTTATATTTTATTTTGAAACAGAGTCTCAGTAAGTTGCCTTGAACCTGCAATCCTCCTGCCTCAATTTCCCAAGTACTGGGATTAATGGCATGCACCACCACTCCTGGTTAGTCATTACCTCTGCACAATGAGGAATGATCCAGGTCATTAAGTTTCTCAAGGTCCTAGAGGAAGTAGGTGCAGAGCAGCGGCTAGCTCCCAGATCCTGCTAACTCCTTTCATGATTCCCCAGCCATTTCCCAGTGGCATCCTTGAGTCCTTGGTGCCAAAATGTAACCGGGAGGTGCCTTGGTTGTTGCAGTGTTCGAGGAAGATGAGAGGTGTCTGAGATGGCATGACTGGGTTTTTATCATGCTTCAGAGAACATTTTACGTTTCATATTTTGGAGTTCTCTCAAATGTCCTTCTTGACCAAGTAATTCTGCAACTAGAATCCAGTTCAATTCTATTTGAACTATACATACTGCCTCTTCATTTTTATCTCTTGGAACAGGGAGGGATGAAAGTTCCCTTCAGTGACTCTATTTACTAACACCTCCTTTTACATCTTCCTTGACCTCCCTATAGGTCTTTGTGAGTGCTGATTTAGTTTAGTTTTATAGTATAATATACATCTTTGGGCTCTACCTATGTTTCTGTTCCAGCTTAAAGAGAATGGAGAAGTAGGGCCTGATAGGAAAAGGAGCTCAACCAAACAGCCTGACGTAAGCCATCAGCAGCACAGCTGCCACATTGGTACCGCTGACACTTTCCACTCCACTGACCCCACCTCCTTTGTATTAGTCATGCTTCCATGTTTTCATCCCATTATCTTTGTAATAATGACCCTTCAAGTTCTGTAAGTTACTTGAGTGATGGATAAGAGCTGTCTCAGACAAAGAATTGATACCTCTGAGACCAAGTGGTTATCCCTAAACAGAGACCTCAGACCTCAGATAGAGGTAAACATATTTTGGGCTGGAAAGAGACTTGTCTCAGGTGAACAGATTTCTTTAGCAAGGATCCCAATTATAATTTGAGAACTTTCAAACAAAATAGAAAAACCTAACTGACTGAGAGTTTTGTGTAGTCAAAGTGCACAGGTTTTGTGTAGACCAACACACCTAGGTTCCAAGACAAATTGGAGTATACAGCTGCTATTGGTCTTTGGTAAGTTATCTCTCGATGGCCAACTTCTCCATCTATAAAATGGGCATAGTGACACTAATGTAATTTTGAGTAGTAAATAGATCAGCACATGAAATAACATAATGAAGTACTTAATAAGATTAAAATATGAGAGTTCTTTAATTTTCATTCTGATAACAAACTTGAGTAATTTACTCAAAATTCGAAGAGTGTACTTAAAAGCTACCCCCTTACATCTCATTCCCTAGCATTGCCAGGTGAGCTGTAATTCATCAATCTGTTCTCTGTATGCATCTTTGAACACACTATTTTTCTATCTGGATTCTTCTCTCCAGTGTCCTTTGTTCAGATTTGAATTGCCCTTCACCCTTCAAAACCACTAATGTCTTAATTACCTCACTGGAGTAATATTATTAAAAGAATGAATAAATTAGTCATTGCTTAAAAACATGTTTCTGACTTCCAATAAAATCAAGCCACTGTGAGACTGTAATGCACCAATAAAGGCATATTAAAATAAGTTTGTCATTGTAACTACTTTAAAGTATACAGGTTAGTAGAATTAAGTAAACTTAATTTTGTACAACCATTACCACTAACTATCTAGTTCCAGAACATTTTCTTGGCCTCAAATGGGAAACCTATACTGAGTGGATATACTTTAAAATAATTATAATGATAAATTTACATGTCATGTGCATTTTAGCACAATAAAAGTAAACTGACTCTATTAAGAAAATACTAGGTCATCACTGCCAATAATAAAATGATTGGATTAAAAATAATAAAATCACTGTATTAATGAGTTAAATTCACCATAAAAGTACTCATACCTCACCATAAGACTGATGGAAGAAGGCAAAGTCTACTAGAGAGAGAAGGAGAGATATGTACAAGGGAGGCAGGGCCCTGGGACTGTGATCAAGTGATGCCGTCAGTGGTGACGCACACTTGTAATCCCAGTACTTGGGAAACTGAGACAAGAAGATCACAGGTTCGAGGACAGCATCACCAGTTTAGTGAGACTCTCAGCAACCTAAGGTGGCAGTAGAGTTGCTTTTAAAGACACCTTGCACATGGCAGTTTTATTGTTTAGAAGCTCAATTTGTTCCAGGGATAAATCTCTGAGTAAAACAAATGGCATGTTTTCTGAAAAACAACAACAACAACAACAACTCACAATTACAATTTTTCTTCTTGTTTGGGTCAGAAGAAATGAAGCTATAGAAATAAGCTGGAAGGTGGCCTGGTTAAGGTGCCTTAGAAATCTTAAAACATTCAATGTTGTTGCCTACTAACAATAGAACTAAATAAATTCTCCAAAATTATGGCAAGGAGGTTTAATTAAATTAAGAGATGAGATGAACAAGTGTGCTTGCTAAGGGCGGGAGTCCAAGAGGCAAATGCTAAAATTGTTTTTCATCCTACACTTGCTGGCCTGTGACAAGGGCACTGGGGATCAGTTGACTTGTGTGGCAAAGCAAGATGGCCAAATAGTCCCCATGATTATAGGAAAGAGACCAGCAGATCTGGGCAACAGAGTGTCCCTAGCGTGGCACTGCGAACGTTCATTGTTCTTGTACCCTTATGTGGAAGTTCCTTCTGCTATTTGTTAACACCATACTTTTGCCTTTTCATTCATACAAGCCAAAGCCTGGGCACTGCATGTACACAGTTTGATATCCTTCAAGATAAGGATTTCCACAAGAGGGATCAAGTACAAAGTAATTTTGATTGCAAATTTTGCCTAAGAGATTATTACTTTTAGCAGGGAGCTGTCTTTGATCTTTGCTGCCCGTCTTACTGTGCTCTAAACAACTTTCTGCTAAATAAATGTGGGTATAGCTAATTTATAATTGTCTGTCTTGTTCAAGTCCTGTAATGATGTGGTGAAATAGCTTAAGTCTTACTTATGTATATCATGACCTCTGGAATAAAACACTGCAATGTAAATGAAAAATAAAAGAGAGAGATGAGATAAGATGGTAGAAAGAGAGAAAGAGAAAGAAAAGAACAGGAAGAAGGTAGAAGGAACATAGAGCATATCTATATAAAAAGGTTAAGCATCCTGCTAAGATTAGTATAGTACATGAGAAGCTTCAATATTATAAAATTAGTTGGAGTATAGCTCTCCCCATTGAATACCAGGTTCTCAGGTATTTAAGTATATTAGCTTTGATCTTCACGACAGCCTTATAAGTTGTTATTATCTCCATTTTTACAGATAAGAATACTGAGTTTTGAAGAGGCCAAGGAACTTTCTTATAGCTATGGAGTTAACAAGCATTGGATGAGAGTCAGTCCTCTTATTCATTTTATTATAGAGCCCACAAAGTGTTTTCATCATGCTATAGAGCCTCTAGAAACTGCCCCAGGTATGACTGCAGCTGCTAAAATCAACCAAAGGAATTTGTGTGTTTTGCATACTATATGAAAACAGACAAATAAACAAATATACCCATACCCCACTTGCAGGAGTCTCTTTTCAGGCTGTTTTGTGCATGCACCACCTCTATCCCTTATCAGCATCCATTATCAATGCTAATATTAGGGAATGTAACATAGAAGTTCAAAGTTAACTATCACTTTCAACTACTTGACAGGGAATCACCTTCTCAGGGTAAGAAACATACTTGCTGCCAGTCATTACTAGAAAATGTAATTGAGTCCTAAGTCTCCCAAGACAAGCGGCCAGGGAGGAAGTGGTGGCAAGAGAGCTACAGCTTCAAATCCCAATCCCTAGTGAGACTGTTTCAAAATAAGGCTGGAGGTGTAGCTCAGAGAGAGAAAGCTCCTGAGTTCCATCTCTAATACCATACATGAAAGAAAAAGGGAAAGAGAAAGAGAAAGAAAGAAAGAAGGGGGGAGGGAGGGAGGGAGGAAGGAACCCAATCCCTTTCATTTACAGCAGATACAAGTATTTTGGCACAGCAACCTGCAAGATTCTTTTGGATAGGAACGATAAGATTACTCACATAAACCAGAAATTTGCCATCTGGAATGCATTCTTTGAAATTTGTACATCTGAGTAAAAGAGGAATTTCCTTGGTAAAATATTTCTGCCGTGTCGTCTTAGTCACAACTACATTTTCTCTCTTTTTATTGTGTGTGTGTGTGTGTGTGTGTGTGTGTGTGTATGTGATGTGAGATGTGTGTGATTACCCCCCCATCTTAATTCTGGAATGTATTTTAGACATGGGAAGAAAATTGAAGTTGCTGTGATAATAGCATCTGATTTTCCATGATAAATAGGTTGTCTGTTAACTTTACACTTCCCCTTTCTTTTTTCCTTTAATTATTGTTAATAGCTTTTTTGGATTTAAAAAATTAGACTAATATATTTTGAATCATATTTGTCTGCATGGGGGGCATACTGGGGATTGAACCCAGGAGGGTTCTACCTCTCAGCTACACCCCTTGTCCTTTAGATTTTTTTTACTTTGAAAGAGGATCTCTCTAAGTTATCATGCACTGGTCTCAATCCTGTGATCCTCTCATCTCACTCTCCTAAATACTGGGATTACTGGAATGTGTTACGGTGCCCAGTTTGAATCACATTTCTAAAAGCAGATTGCTATCCATGAATCAAGTTAAGCATTGGTGTTGATAACAATGTTTTTGTTTCTGATATTTAAAGTAAAAAAAGTAGAAAATTATATTAAAATATTTTAGTTAATCATATTTCCCTCCCTTCCTTCCTTCCTTCCTTCCTTCCTTCCTTCCTTCCTTCCTTCCTTCCTTCTTTTTCTTCTTTCTTTTTCACTTTTTTCAGTGTTGGGGATTGAACCCAGGACCTTGACCATGCTAGACATGCAATCTACCATTGCTCTATATACATCCCAGTTTATGGTCAAATATTTCCTATGAAAATATTTAGCAAAAAATATTTGTGTAGCTTGTCTTCAGTGGTTTTATTTTTTGTTTTAAGAACTATTTGAAGGATTTAAATCATTTTATTGTTTTTGATACATAATCAATATTTAAATTTCCCAAATTCTACTGTAAGTAAATATGCGAGTTAAGATGTATCCTTCAGAATTTGCCTTGGCCTTATTATTTATGAAGCGTGGCAGGGGCAGGTGGGAGCCCTGTTTAAAAGAAGAAAAAAAGCACAGTTGCACATAATCATATTTTAAATAATTCCATGAGGATAATGTGAAAAATAGATCTTAGACTATATTTACATAATACATATACATATATATGTCTACAAATATACAAATATGTACATATGTAAATACATATACATATTACTAGTTTCTAAACAAATAGAAATCAACCCAGTTGCCTCTGAAATGTGACCAACAAAAGCAAAATTCTCAGTAATTACAAATAAAAAAAAGATAGCAAAGATATTTAGTCATTTAAGCCAGAAATAACAAAGGGGTCTTTAATATTTTAATATCTTTATTATAATATTTGATATTTTAAGGAAAGAATAGATTTCTTCTCTATAATTTAAAATAATCTTTATGTTTTATATATATATATATTTATTTATTTTTTGCGGTACTGGGGATTGAACTCAGGGACCTTCTACCTTCGAGCTATACCCCCAGCCCTATTTTTTATTCTTTATTTTGAAACCAGGTCTCACTAAGTTGCGGAGTGCCTCACTAGTTAGCTGAGACTGGCCTCGAACCTGGATACTCTGGTCTCAGCCTCCCAAATGCTGGGGTTACAAGCGCGCGTCACAACTCCCAGCTTATGTTTTATATTTTTATATGTACTTATTTGGCAAGAAAATACATTAGGATAAACTTTGCAATATAAGTAATATCAAGTTCCAATTATGTCCACAAAAAATTAATATGTTGTATGAGTAAGAATATTGTTTTTTTAAGAACCTCAAGGGTTTGGTTCTATTGTGTATATGAAGTGAATCATTAAACAATGAGAGTTGGGCTGGTATTTTTATTAACTTTATCTGATAAATTTCATTGGCATTAGATCTCATCAACAGAAAATTTTAGTAATGCTTTGTAATATACTATGAAAAAAACAATAGAAATGCAATATTTATTACAGCTGCTTTGATTGATATCAATTAGACCACAGGAATTCATCAAATGTGATTTTTGTATAATAGTCCTCAGAGAACTTCACAAGGTAGTTATTAGACCTGGTTTGCAAATGAGAATAGCTTAAGATTGATTTCAAAGCCAGTGCTTTTGCCTTTAAAACTTTTTCTTGTGAACAAAATGCTTACTTTTAGCCAGTGCCAACTGTTTTGTTAATTTTAGATTAGTTGCGTGTGCTCAGACTCTTTTCCACTTGAATCAGACATGAGAGACCAGGATTTGCTGTGTTAACAATTTAACCCTGAAATGTCTGTAGTTTAGCATAACAAAGGCTTATTTCTTACTGACTCACAGGAATCTTCCAGTTGGTGGCAGGAGCCCAGTTGTGCAGGCACTAAGGATGCCAGGGTAACTGAGGCTTTACCTTTTGAAAACTTACAGGTACATCAACTAGAGAAAAGAGTGTAGGGGATGGGGGGCAGAACTTGGCACAGAGACCTCTCAGAATTCAGGCTGCATGGACCCAGTCATCTTTTCTCACATGTCATTGGTCAAAACTGTTCCTAGGACCACATAAACTTTAAGGCCTTGGGGAAGTCTAGCTTTTCTGATTCAGGGAAGGTAAAAGAACTACATATTGGAAAACACTTAATTTCTGTTATAGCCTTCATATCATATGCTAAGTTTAATTATCCCTAAGTCTCTAAATATTCATTGATGTCATTTTAAGAAGACTGTATTTCTAACAAGAAAAAAAAAAAAAAAGAACACCATGAAAGTAGACAGGAGACTGTTGGTGTGGAGGAAAGGAATCAGGGAGGGAGGAAGAGAGAGTAGGGGGGGTACTGGGAAATTAAATTAATCTAATTATTTTTATGTATATACCAATATACCACAATGAAACTCACTATTTATTACAATAGTATGAGCCGGTAAAAAAAAGATTATATTTTCTTCCAAATTATAAAAGGAAAAGCATGTGGACTCTATAACAAATGAGATTATAAAAGAAACAAAGGAATCACAAAAACAGCATGGAGGCAAAAATAATTGAAAAATTGAGTCTGAGAGGTTTGTGTGACTCAAATACAGGCAAGAAAGATAGTAGAAGAGGAAACCAGAGATATACACAGAGGAGCATGTATTATCTTAAATGGCTTCACTGAAAAATATGAAAGAATTAAAATCAGTTAATTAAACATCCAAGCCGAGGAACTAGGAAAGATCACAGAAGAGACGTGAGGAAAGCGACAGACGTGATTTAATAAAGATATTAATGAATTTTTGAGCAAGAGGGCAAGAAGTAGAATTAATCACAAATTCCCCAGGTGTGCTTCTTGGAAAACAGCAGCAGCTGTGGCCACAACAGCAAGTGCGATAGCAAAGGTAAAGATCCCAGGAAGAAAACAAAACCCACACTTCCAGTTCATAACAAGAATGCATGTGTGTTTGTATCACTTTGAATTTTATTATGATGCATAATTACATTGCTCCAATAGAAGCATATATAAATGAAAATTCAGTTACAAAAAAACACAAGAAAAACTAAGAATCAGGAACTCATACTTCTCTCAATGAATGTATAGTGTTCAAAATCCAGGATGAAATGATATTTGGGTAAAATATAAATTATGTACTTTGACTCAAGAAGACAAGCATATCTGTAGTCCAACAACTGGAAAATTGTTTCTAGTTATTAAGAAAGTTGTTGTGAGATCTCCTTGAATGACATCTGGATTATTTAAAGCATGAAACATCAATAGATTTAAACACTGCCTGATCTCAGAAAAAGAGGGAAATAGTTTCCATTATTTTGTGAAGTGAGCACTTTCAAATATGACAAATATTCTAAAATTTTTAAAAATTGAATATTGGTGCAAAAGTATGCCATACTCCCCAGGTATTTAATACAATATGTTATTATTTTAAAATATTATTCCACAACGTAGTGGAATTATTCTTAAAAAGAAGGGATAGTTCAATATCAGAAATTTATTGATATGATTAACTGTATTAAGAAATTACAAGAGAAGTCAGATGATTACATTAAACTGTGTAAGTTGTAAGCTGGATGTGGTGGCACATGCCTATAATCTCAGTATTTGGGAGGCTGAGACAGGAGGGTTGCAGGTTCAAGGACAACCTCAAAATAAAAAATTTTAAAAAATAGGGCTAGGTGTGTATCTCAGAGGTATAATGAACCTGGGTTCAATCCTCAGGAAACACACACACACACACACAAAACAAATATATGTTATGGTACCATCTCATAGAATGCAAGATGATTCATGGTAAGCTGTGGTAAAAGTTTTATATTGATGTGAGGAATAAGAAGAATAAAGATGTTTGTTACTATCACTATCATTTAATATTGTCATAGAAATGACAAAGAAGATAGAAATTAGAGAAGGAAATAAAATGTGTTCCTACTAGAAAATAAAAGCACACAAATGTCTATAAGTGATATCATTATATGTGTAGATATGCCAAGAAATTAACTAAAAAAAAAATAGAATCAGTAAGAGAAATTGGGACATTAAGTTGCCAAATAATATAAGTTGTATGATAATGCTAAAGTCTTCTTGGTGTAAAAAGTAACCAAATAGAATAAAAAAAGACAAAAAAGATGTCATCTATAAAAATAATAAAAGATCAGTCTATATGCAAAGCACTACAAATATATACACAACATATCCAATTATTAAGAAGTGCAAAAAGATGATTTGAAGCCGGGCGTGGTGGGGCATGCTTGTTATCCCAGCACTTGGGAGGCTGAGACAGGAGGATTGCAGGTTCGAGGACAGCCTCAGATACTTCGTGAGGCACTCCGTAACTTAGTGAGACCCTGTTTCAAAGTAAGGAATAAAAAATAGGACTAGGGGTATAGCTCAGAGGTAGAATGCCCCTGAGTTTAATCCCCAGTACCACACACAAAAAAAGATGATTTGAATGAAAGTAGAGATACATTCTATTCTTCATTTGGAATACTTAAATTAGAAAGACATCGATTCTACTAAATTAGCATAAATATTCAATGAAATATCACTCATAATCCCACCAAGCTGCTTGGAACTATATTCAATGATTCTTAAATTCATCTGGAAGAGTAAGCATAGGGAAATTTTGAAATATAGCAAAAATGTGTTATATAATAATTAAGAAGTATGGTATTGGACCAGAATGGGCAAAACAATAGAAAGAAAATGATTTAAGAGATAAAAACAGGTATATATGGGATAATTTGTTCATAAGGTGCATAATAAGTATAACATTAGTATAATAAGTAAACTAGTGGGAGTCAGCTAGATTATTTCCAATAATCAGCAGGCAATAACGAGTGAGCCTGGTAGGAAGAAGATTGACAAGGTGGCACCACACACACCAACGTCTGCAGACATGGAGTTCCTTCTGGTTCCTCTTCTCCCTCCTCACTGCCAGCATCCAACAGAGGCCATCCCCCCAGTTTTCCCATTCATTTATATTCAAACAAACATCAAAATTAGTTATTCAGAGTTTTAAAAGGTGTAAATTCAGGATAAGAAATTCATAGTATGGGGGTTTTCAGAAAAGTTTTCTGAGCCATATTACTTATTCCATAATTTTGTTCATGGATATATTGTAAAGGAAATCCTCTCTCTTTCTTTCTCTTTCTCTCTCTCTCTCTCTCTCTCTCTCTCTCTCTTTCTCTTTCTCTCTCTCTCTTCTCCCTCATAATTTTACCCAGAGGCATTCTATCTCTGAGCTATACCATCAGTTTATTATTATTATTATTATTATTATTACTATTATTTTTTGTTTTGAAACTGGGTCTTACTAGGTTCCTGAGAATCTTGCTCAGTTGCTGAAACTGGTCTCCAACCTGCAATTCTCCTGTCTCAGCCTCCCAGAATACTCGGATTACAGGTGTGTACTACCACACCAAGCTCAGGGCAATATCTTAATAATATCTCACCAATTGCACAATTTAAAAATTTTGGAATCTAGTGTAGTAAGCTTCCTATGTTAAAATACAATTGCTCCTTGATTATTCTCTGATTTCACAATCAGAACAATCAATAGGACATGATACAGAAACATTTGCCTTGGTTTAAAAAAAAGTATGCTATTTTTACAAGTAGATTTTTCTTCAGATAATCACTTTATAAGCATGTGAATATTAAAATGTATTGTATATCCTTGTGAGGGATCAGACCTTGGTACTTGCAAAGTCTTGACCTCCCACCAGCAGCATTGCCTGGGGACTGGTATGCAATGAAGATTCCTAAGAACCACCAAGACTTACTGAATTGATGTTGAACTTTCGCAAAATTTCCATGTGATTCTTAGGAACATTAGTGTTTTAGAAGCAGTGAACTACAGTGTCTTCTAGAGAAACCCTTGCTCTCTGCAATTTGATGTTTTGCTTCCAGAACATATGAGGCAACAGGACACAATCCACTCAGCTTGTCTTTCTGCCTGTCCACTACATTCCTTCTCTCCTCTGTCACCAAAGGTAGAAAAAAAAATATATATATATACATATATGTATATATATACTTAATATATCATGGGAAATGAAAAAATTATAGGGAAATTTTGCCTTCTTTTTCCATGATAACTAACTTTATTAAGCATCACTTGTGATCACCCCCAAAATAAATGTTAATATCACAAGAAGTAGTATATTTTCTTTTTCTTAGAAGAAAATATATTTTACTCTTAATCATTCTAAGTTATACTTTACTGTCAACTCTGGCTTATTTTTTCTATTGCCAATAACACCTTTTTTTAAAATGATAATTTGAAGCATTGTGTCAAGATGAAAGCAGTGTAGCAATTTGTTTCAGTGACTCTGTGACTGTGGTACTTCCTCTGACAGCTATTATCTCTGTGGGAAACTTTGGTTTTACAGTTTCCGAATGACCTTGAAAATATGAATAACGCATATTTGAATTATGCATCCCAAATTCTGGGACTATGCCTATAAACTTATCTGTTTTATACAATTCTCCCGCTCTGGGAAAGATAGATGTTTCTCCCTCTCATGTTATTCCTTCAGTCAAAGGAAACTTTAATATAATTATGGGTGTGCTTTTCAGGGATAAGCATTTTCTAATCTTTCTCTTTTTGTCACAGCAGGAAATTGCTTATTGGTATCGTGTCTTTCATTTAAAAGTAAATGATTTGCTCAAAAAGATAAATCTTGGCCATATGTTGGCAGCCTGAGAAAAATATCATAAGCAGAAAACATGTTGAGAAAATCAGGTACTTACCAAACCCTTCAAGTTGCCATTATTTAGGAGTAATGGTAAGTATAAAGTGTATTGGTGCTCTTCTCTCAGATCTCAAAGTACACAGCGATTTTTATTTCTTACAACCATGACCCAAGACTGTCTTTCAACCAGTAGAGAGTTTTCCCAGTGTGCTTTCTGAAAGAGGGAAGAACATCTTTGCATTGCTCAAGGAAACTTCAAATTGAGCAATTCCTATAGAGGAAACACAGGAACTATAGGGATGGAGGAAGGTGTGGCAGGTCTCTGAGCCGCTGTGTGGTGGTGCTCAGGGCCTCTGGGGAGGAGGGAGCACCACACAAGAGGCAGTCACAACCCCAGCTCTGGGGCTACACATACCATAGGAAACTTAGGGTCACATGCTGCCTTTATGCATCTGTTTGCAGACTGAACACCTTGTTCCAAGAAGTAGAAACCACGCTGCACAAGACAGACAAAAGTTCTGCCCTCAAGAAACTAGTATTCTAGTGGAAGTGCCAGGTGTAGTGGTGTACACTTGTAATCCCAGTACTTGGGAGGCTGAGACAGGACAATTGCAGGTTTGTGACCAGCCTCAGCAACTTGTGAGGCCCTCTGCAACTTAATGAGATTCTGTTTCAAAATAAAGAATAAAATCAGGCCAGGGGTGTGGTTTGGAGGTAGAATGCCCCTGCATTCAATCTGCAGTGTCACAAAAAAGAAAAAGAAACTAATATTGTAGTGGAAGAAGACAAACAAGATACACACACACACACACACACACACACACACACACACAATGCAGAATATTAGGTAATGCATGTTAGGAGAAAAGAAAAGCAGGATGGAGCACTTGGAGGGGTGGTCTTTAAATGTGGTGGTCAGTCACACTTTAAGAATCAGTTCACTGCCAGGCCAGATGGCTCATGCTTGTAATCCCAGTACTTGGGAGGCTAACACAGGAGGATCCAGGTTTGAAGCCAGCCTCAGCTACTTAGTGAGACCCTCTGCAACTTAGTGAGACTCTGTTTCAAAGTAAAGAATAAAAAAATAGGACTGGGGGTGTAGTTTGGAGGTAGAATGCCCTTGGGTTCAGTCCCCAGTACTGAAAAAAAAATCAGTTCATAGTCAGGCATGATAGCATGTGCCTGTAATCCTAATATTTGGGAGGCTGAGACAGGAGAATCACAAGTTCCAGGTTTGAGACCAGTTTCAGCAACTATTTAGACTCTCAGCACCTTAGCAAGACCCTATTTAAAAAAAAATTAAGAAAATGGGGGGTATAACTTAAATGTAGAATGCCCCTGTGTTCAATCCCCAGTAAAAGGGGGAAGGAAGGAGGAAAGGTAGGAAGGAAGGAGAAACGAAAGAAATCATATAATCAGTTCAACACTATAAGTCTGAGTCCTTCTCTGAGTTACAGGGACACTGAAAAAATGCTTCTCCCTCTCCACATCTGTGGGAGTCAAGATTAGAGTCCTGTGTTTCAGCACTAACTTCTATTTATTTATTTACTTACTTATATATTCAACTTTTAAAATAAATATATTATACATATATATTTGTTTTACATTTGGTTGTATAATACCTCTCCTCACAACCATCAGAGGATTTACTGTCTCTCTGTATAAAATCCAAAGTCCTGCCCATAGCCTACAAGCCCCCTATGTGACCTAGTTTGCTGCCATCTCTAATTTCATGCCCCCTTCTCTTCCTTGTTCACCTCACTCTGGCCACCGTGGGTGCCTGGTGTCTTTGGATAAACCAATTCTTGCCTTGAGGACTTTGTACAACGGCTCCCTGTACCTTGAAGGCTCATCCTCAGGAATTCTAAATGACTTGCTCTTTGGTCTTTCTTCAATATGACATCTCCAGAGAGGCCTTCCTTGAGCCTCCTAAAACAATCCCATTCCTGCTCTCACTCTATGAATCTGTCCTCATGCTGGGTCTCAGTTTTATTAATAAATAGAGATTAGGTTATTTACGTTCTTAAATTGGATGGTCTCTTAAGGGCCTCTCTGTATAGGTGACACCTGAGCTGAGACCCAAATGACAAAGCTAGATTTAGTCATGCTGAAATCAGAAGGAATGTTCTCTAGGCAAATAAAAGCAGATGAAGAAGGTCTAAAGTGGGAAATGAGATCAATGAGGTTGACTTACACAAACATTAGTGTGGTTGGAGTGAGGAGAAGGGGATTTTAGATGAGGTTAGAAAGGTAGGCAAGGGCCAGATCATGTGAGAGCCTTTGATTTACAATAAAAGTTTAGGTGTTATTCTACATCTAGTAAGAAGACATCATAGAATTTTAAGTAGAGTCGTTATTTAGGCAGGTACTATGTGTAGTCACTTTGCATTTAAAGAGATGAAGAAGACTAGAGGAGGAACTTTAGTGTAGGGGAAGAAATCAAGAATTTTGCTTTGGGCTTTTTAGTTTGATGCACATCAAAAATATCCATACACAGATATTAAACAGGCCTGGAGTTCTGGGAAAATACCATGGCCACAATGTTGCCTTAATGTCATAACTAAATGAAAGATATCAATTAAGCAAGAGGTATTTATTAAACAACTTCAGTGTTCTTCACTCTGTAAGGAGTCAGAGGAATACAGAAGATATATGAGACATATTTCTTTCTCTAAGGAGCTTACTAGCTAACTAGGAGTATTATTAAAGTCATAAATTAATTGTAGTGCATCTAAGTGCCAACTCAATGACTTCACCTGTAGGAATTGAGAGAAGAGGATGACCACTATTAGTGTTACTTGTCAAATAATATTTCATGAACTTTTGATAGATTTTCTGCTTTAGTTAACTGCCAACTGTAAACCTATCTATTCTTTGTAAGTGGAGCATAATGTTCAGCAAAACAGACACAGCTCCAATTCTTCATAAAGCTCAGTCTAATAAAGGATGAGATTAAAATATTTATACAACATCTGTAATGATTGTTACAAATAAATTCTCCTGGGTTCTATGGAAACATTTGAGGGTCCTGATCTAATCTGTTATCAGGGACTCTTTCTATTCTGAGATGTTATTTTAGTTGAATTTGAGTGAAGAGGAGAAAGAGGAAAGGGTATGGGTGTGGAAAGAAAGGCAATGGATGCAAAGAAACATGAGGAAGACCCCTGGACTGGAAGATGGAAGCATGGTGCACTTGAAGAATTCAGAGAAAGCCATTGTGACTGGCTGGCTGAGATGCCTGGCTAGAGAAGGAGAGCCAAGTAGAGACCAGTTTAATACATAGGTACTGGTAACCATGTCAAGGGCCATGTGAAGCCCTGGAGGATTCTAAACAAGAATGCAATGATCAGATACTCATACTTTAAGGATTTGTTTACACCTATGTAAAGAGTAGGCTTGGAGGAGAGTGGGGCAGTGGGGCAGGTCCAACAGGTGTAAGAAGTTGTCACAGTGTGAGGATCTCTGGTGGACTAGAATGGAATGCTGGTGGTGAGGATGTTGACAGGTAGGTGTATTTCAGATTACCTAGATTGGTGATGGATAGCTAGATGGGGTAACATCAAGTGGACTTGGGGTTAGATTACACGAAGTTTGAGGAAAACGGAGGTGTCAAAGATGATCAACAAGTTTCTGGTTTGTATAAGCAGAGGATGGCAGTGACCTTTGCAAAGGAAGGACATTTAATAATGTCACATTGCTTCTAACATAATGTGTTGTCCTTGTCACTGCAAATTGAACCTATAAAGTCAAAAAGGTCTAAAAATCATTCTATATAACAAGTTTTACTTTATTTTTATGGACATTTTGTTTTAGATGTATTGTTTTTAATTTAAGTTAGATAGGTCCTCTATAAAAAGAAACTCTTTTTAAATATTTGGTTGATTTTACATACTTATTCGATCCAAGGTTAGCAAGTTAGTCTTGTTAATTTTCCTCACAAAAGCATATTTATCAATACATTCTGAGCATGAAAATCTCCTTAGTTAATAGATGATTGAAAAAGACTAACTCTTTTTGCTCCGATCTCCTCTGTTCTCTTGTTTTTATAAGCTTTTTATTTTGAAGAACAAAGGGGAAATTTTCTTCAATGAGTGGCGTACATTTGCAGCTTTCTTCTATTAATCTCTAGATAATAAAAATCAAAACTTAAGAAGCCTGACATTTTTTTCTCCCATATTCCTTTTTCTACACTCTTTCCTGACAGTATGTCTTTTAAATAAAACTATTCTAAAAGGCAGAACTGAACAATATTTGGTATATTTCCAATGTTATCAAACTATTACTACCCCTATCAAATTTCAAACATTTTTATCACCCCAGAAGAGAACTCCATACCCATTAAGCAATTACTCTTATTCTTCCTTTCCTTACACCCTGGTATTCACCAATCAGCTTTCTGTTGATAGCATGGTTTTTATTGATTCTTAAAATTAACGCTTACTAGCCAGGCATGGTGGCACACATTTGTAATCCCAGTACTTGGAAGACTGAGACAGGAAGATCGCAAGTTCTCAGCCAGCCTCAGATACTTAATGAAGCCTTTCACAATTTAGTGAGACCCTATTTCAAAATAAAGAATACAAAAATAGGGCTGGCAGTGTAGTTCAGAGGTAGAATGACCCTGGTTCAATCCCCAGTATCGCAATAATAATAACAATAATGCTTACTTATAAATATAAAAGTATTATATTTCTTTAAAATATACTTAACACTTAAAAATATAAGTGAAAATTTCTGCTATATAAACTTTGAATATCTCACTAGCATAATATTAACATTTGGATCTAAGCAGCAAATTCAAATCTTCAAATTGTCTTAAATAATGAAATTCATTTAACAAGTATTAACTGAATATCTTCTACATGGTAGGGATTATAAGGATGAAAAAGGAGTATAATATATTGTCCTTGTACTCAATGAATAAATTTCAGTACATTTATTTTGAGTAGTAACTTTAAATTCCGTAAATTTAAACTGGTAAGTTTAAATTCAGAATCCATCTCATTTCACTGGTGGAGAAACTGAGGCCCATATGCTAGGAAATGTTTCCAAGCTGTGCTCTGTCCCTAAAAGAAGCTATTTGTTAACCAGGGGTATTGGTGTTTAATTGCCTAAGTCTATGCAATGGAAGAGGGCCAATGGATTGAGTGTGTCTGGAAGGCTATTATGAACAGGATTTGTTTTGTCTAGTATATAGGGGGAAAAAAAGAACCTGTTTGTCTAGAGGAAGTTATAGTTTGAGTGCAATATTGTATGTTCTAAATAAAATTTAAAAGTTCCTGCAAAGGAGAACACAACTTTATAGATGTATATAGAGATATAGAAACTTCTTTTAGTTTGAACTAAACTATTCTGTCACTTTTGCAAAAAAGGAGGAGAGGGTATTGGCAGAATACTTAAGGTTCCTCAGTAATTTAGAAAAAACTGGACAATTAAATCACTTAAATCCAAAGACTTTTAGACTTTGTCTTTACTTTCTAAATTTCAAATTTCTGGAGGGGAAATCTGATTTCTTTGGCTTAGATAAAGTATCTGTCCAAGGACTGATTATTTATGGTAAGGCACAGGATCCATCATTTGTAGTAAGGGTTCAAGAGAAAAAAAACCAGACATGGTTCTGGAGATATTGGATTCAGTACAGATGTCCTTTCCATTAAAAGGAAATAACATTAGTAGGATAAATAGTTCATGGAGGTTATCTATTATGAAGATATTAGCATTTGTTCCATGTGTACTTGGAAAATATATTGCCTTAAAAATGTGATGTTTGAAGGGTCTGACAAACCACATTTCACAATTAAGTAGCATTAACATCAGATAAAGAAAAGCAAAATAAAATAGTCAAGGCTAGCTTACACAACCACCAATCTTGATCAGAGATACAGAATTGTAATGCAATTTTTCAGTACTTTCTCACTAGGTAGTGTCTGTGCTTATAGTAGTTGTATAATTTAGATACTGGAAAATAACAAAAGAATAGCAATGTGGTTACAGATGTTGCATTTCTGAATAGGCATATATGATTCAATAAAGAAATACTGATCATCTTCTTATCACTTGGATCTCCTGTGAACACGGTTAATTTCTTATATATGATCTGATATTCTATTCAGATGAGCTGAGCAGGATAACCTGCAAGCCTAGAGGCTCTCTCTTCTTTTAGCTCCAGAGAGAGGCCTGAACAATTTTGTCTTGGTCAAAAGTCTGACTGCTATAATACAAAACTACTGACCACACAACTTAGAGGAAGGAAGATTTATTTGCTCACAGTTTCTTGGAGATTCCAGGTTCAGTCCATGTGAGGCCAAGGTCTGGAACCCAAGGCATGGCAGGGAGAATCAGAGAGAGGGAGAGAGTGAGGCTCTTTTTCCATATCACGAGGACGGGAAGCAAGCAAGACAAGCAAACAAGGCACTTCAAAGACGAAAGCACAATCCCTAAGGCCACACCCCTAAGGACCTACTTTCTCCAGCCACACACAACTGGCCTAGGTTACCACCCAGATAGATCCATTACAACCCTCATGAATTAACTAGATCAACCCCGAGTTCTTCAGGGGACATTCTGTATCTGAACATAACAAATTTCCTTGCTCACCTCTCCTGAACCTGGGTGATGCCTCAGTCATAGTGAGAACCAGAGGGTGAGATTCCGGGCCCTGTGAGCCTGCTTCAACAGAGTGGCTCCATTTTTGTTTGTTTTGCTCCTTGTTTTCTGCTTTAGGCTTAGTTAGAAGAAAGGTGTCTGCAGCTAACAATAACAGTCAATAGATCATAGAAAAAAGGAAGCTTGTAGACATTTTCATGATGGGGGAAGAAATTGAGATCAGCCTTGAAAATACAAAGAATTTTAAAAGATGGCAAGAAGGGGAAAATTAACTCCAGATGAAAGGAAGAATATGAACAAAAACAAATCGTGCTGACAATGTAGAGATATAGAGAGGTGAGAAAATTTCCCAGAGCATCTCCCAGTCAGTCTCTCTCTCAGCATTGCATTAACACTTTTCCTTTCTAAGAAAAAAATCTGAAAAGGAAAGGAAAGTGAGCTGGGCATAGAGTGAGAAAACCAGGGCTTACATATGGTTTTTGCAATAGTTTCAATATTTGACAAATTATTTACCTCTGTATATCACACTTTTCTTGTTTGCAAAAGAGATCATATGATAAATCCTGATTTTACTAACCAGGCTGCCATTATAAAGCTTACACCCAGTAGGGAAACAGGGATAATAAATATAAATGAATAAATGTAAACCATGCTAACTGGAGCAAGGATTGAAAGCAGAGAGGAGAGGTGGTTTAGTTGTGTACTGCAGTGTAGAGGTGTGTGTACTTTAACAGATAGTGGTCAGAGAGGCCCCCAAAAGGATGTCACTGGAGCAGAGACTTGAATGAAACAAGGCACCACACTGTGTGGTGTTCTAGGGAAGAATGTGTCAGGCAAAGGGAAGAGCAAACACAGAAACCTTGAAATGGGAGAATACTTGGTGCAATCTAAGGATGTCAGGAAGGCAGGTAGCTGAAGCAGAATGGCCAAAGGTTGACAAGAGTGGAAGAGAGGACGCTGAGCTGTGGGTGTGGGTTAGATAAAGTAGGGTCTTGTATTTTATAGCGAGGACTTAGGATCTTATCACAAGACATGGGAAGCTGTTAGGATATTTCTAGCCAAGAAGTGACATGTGTTGAGAAGATGACTAGCACTGGTCTCTGAAGCAGAGGACAGTTGGACGATGCCACGTCAGTCCAGCGAAACCGTGCTGCTCTACAAAGGTTACTGCCAACAGTGATATAAATATCCATTGTTATGTTTTCCTTTTCCCCCATTGTAATCCAAGAAGCCCAGCTTAGCTCTGAATATCTATCCTCTCCTCCCTCAGTTCTTACTAGATCCAGGAAGAGCAATTGGCCCACAGAATGCAATTCCCAGCCAAACTCCTCTTCTGATGTCGTTCTGTCCTTGCCCTGGCTATGGTTGTCCCACTTGACCATGAAGCATAGTTGTTCCCATACAGAAGTGGCTGAGATGTCAGAAAGCACAAGGAGCTACTTGGAAGTTTAACTTCCTACTTCATAAGTACAGAGGTTTCTTTCATAGGTAGAGACCATTAAGAGACATCATTTTCTCTCGGACCAGACTCCTTTCAGGCATGCATCTGCAGTGAAAGTGCCTTGCTTAGGGAGGGCTGTTACTTTAGAAAACCAGATTCAAAGTGGGAAAAAGAACATTTCATTGTAAACTTTATGAAAACATCATTAGCTTAAGAAAATACAGTATGGCCAGATGTGGTGGTGCACACCCCAAATCCCTGTACTTGGGAGGCTGAGAAAGGAGGGTCACCTGTTTGAGGCCAATAACACATGGTAATTTAGTGAGACACTGTTTCAAAATAAAAATATAAAACAAGTCTGGCATGTAGCTCAGAGGTTGAATGCCCCTGGATTCAATCTCAGTAACACACACACACACACACACACACACACACACGGAAGAAAGGAAGGAAGGATACAGAAGAGAAGTACAAATAACATGTTAGTGCTTATACTACTTAGTTTTACTAGTTTGTTGTGCTATAGATATAAGGTATTGTGCTGAGGCTGATTAATATAGTTACTCAAATTTTAAAGCATGACCATCTTTACAAAATGTTGCTTCTTTTTCTTGTCGCTAAATACTTGTTTTGCTATTCAGTATTTTGTGAAGGTGAATAATGAAAGGATGTTTTAGCAACATGTCTTTGTTTTTAATTTCTTCTACATAGGTCTGAGTAGAACAAAAGCTTTGCTCCAGTAATGGCTCAAATGCCACGTATTTAGAGAGAGCAGCAGTAGGAAGTATTATTTTGGACACATTTTTTTTTTTTTTTTTTTTTTTTTTTTTTTTTTTTTTTTTTTTTTTTTTTTTTTTTTTTTTTTTTTTTTTTTTTGCGGTACTGGGGATTGAACTCAGGGGCATTCTACCTCTGAGCTATACCCCCAGCCCTATTTTTTATTCTTTATTTTGAAACCAAGTCTCACTAAGTTGTGGAGTGCCTCACTAGGTAGCTGAGGCTGGCCGCAAACCCGGATCCTCCGGTCTCAGCCTCCCGAATGCTGGAATTACAAGCGTGCGCCACCACACCCGGCTCTTTTGAACACATTTTTGAAAACTGCATATAATTCTATTTTTCAAAACAAAGAATCACCTTTATTTTAGCCGAAGGCAGAGATTTCAGAACTGGTATTTTCCGCAGCTTCTCACCACTCATTTGCTTTTCATTTTGCCACCTCGTCTTACAATATTTGCCACCAAGATTTCTATGTTACAGGAAACCACACTTTCAAAAAATTATCTTTTACTGAATTTCACTAAAGTGACTCAGTTACCACCTGGATTTCCTGACTTGGCTGCCAAAATGCTCTCATTTGTCTATCATCTCCTATGTAAAGAAATTTAGAACTACAGTATTTCCACTTCTAGCCCAACAACATTTTAAATAATACTTACAACTCCAAGTACTCTCCCAACTTTGAAGTAAATGAAACTATAGATTGTATAGGTATACATATCAGAATAGGGAGGAATGGAAGTGTAGTAATAAAAAGCAAGATAAAGACAAAAAAAATCAATAAAGGAATCAGTACATTCATACAAATTTCTATTTCTATTTTCTCATAACAAAGCTAACATAAAAATTATCAATCTGTTTTCCAATATATGAAACCTGCAAAACTCAATGAAAAACACAGTTGCAAATATAGATAATATTTTCAGGGATTTGGAAGGCCTTAGCAATTACAAAGGTTAATATTATAGTAAATAATCTTCATGTGTATATGTTTTGCATCTTTTATTGGATACACTGAATTTTCTTAAAGATTTCTGGATAGGAAAATCACATAGGAATATTGAGGAGAGCTTTGAATTTAAGTCTAGTTATAGGAGGCTTTTCAAGTTTTCTTTTATTTTTAAACATATATAAATTTTCTTTCTTTCTACCTGTCATAGAGTTGATGAAAAATAAAGTGAATTATAAGCATAAAAATCTATTCAAACTAGAAAAATAGTATAAATCCTTAATCTGTTTTATTATTACTTTTTTCTTTCTATAAATTAAAAAAATTAACTCAAGTAAAGAAGGGTGGAATTATCAGAACTTAGGAGGATAAAATAGTTCTCCAATGACCCTATACTTGATAGTGTAATTTGTGCACTATTTTGGTTCTTTCTAGAATATTTCAATTAAATTAAGCTTTCTTAAACTAAGATACTTGAAAAAGAAAGAAAAGAATAGATGTCTTTTTGTTGTGGACAGAATAGTAAAAGATAAAAGAAGGCAGGATACATGATAAATTATTCTCCTTTATGTTAATTATATTAGAATCAGTGACCTATATCTTACTGTTTCTTGGTAATATATTTATTATTGTTTGGAAAATATTCACTCTTTTCTCACACTCACAGCTTCTGTTGGAGGGGTCACTTCTTTAGCTTCCAAATGTTCTTTGACCATGGAACTTGTTCTGCCCAATAGATGGGAGAAAGCATGTGCCAGCTCCAAACCTAGTCTTTAAGAGACAGAAACATGTCTTTCTGGGAGCTTCTGGTCTCCAGTATGAGAATAATATGCCATGCGTATTTGCTGGACCTTCTTTTTAGACCCCAGAATGAGACTCATGGAGCATAGCATCTTCGTTAGACTATCTGTAAACCTGTGAGTAAATGAGTGGCTTTGTTACATGCTACAGATTTTGAGGGGTTTTGTTAGTCTGCATTACCATGACAGCAGCTAACTATTATAGCCAGTCACTGCTATGATCCAAGTAGCCTCCTGAGTCTTTATCCCAGTCTAGTCTATAAAATAGTTAGCTGTAAGGCAATTTTGAGTCACCAGAGTAGACAATGGTACCCAAATCCCTTATCCTGGTGGGGTAAGAGGTATAGGGAAAGGATACCAGATTCTCTTGGCTTAATTTTTGGGACAGTTGAAATTCACCCAATTGAGAAAAATACAGCAGATAACTCAGTCTATCCATATGGGGAGATGTACAGGGAGTGATGCAAGAGAATATTAGAGCTTGGAGACAATCCTTCCTCCTAGAATCCAGAAAATTAGAGAAGAAGCATACCCTTTACACACACACACACACACACACACACACACACACACACACAGTGTTCTTTGTATATTGGACTAGACTATTGAGCTGTGGTCAAGCACAGATATGACCATGTTCCTTGGGGCTAGATGTCAGTAGCCTACTAAGCAGCTTTGCTTAATGATACTATTCCCCCAATTTAATCACTGCCTCTGTCTGGCTCCTTGCAGTGGGCAGTACAGATCTTGCCCAGGAAGTCTCTGAAAATGGTCAGTACTACACATGAATTAAACTGAATCCAAGGCAATCCTGTGCTCAAAGCCAAACCTGATTATTCTTTATTCATGACTTATTTCAAATGATGATAGTCCATGTGATTCAGTATGGCAATAAAATCAAGATATTCTAATAGTAAAATGAACTATCCTAGAGATGCTGCAAAATTTCTAACATATACTTTATTTATTTATTTATTTATTTATTTTTTGCAGTACTAGGGATTGAACTCAGGGGCATTCTACCTCCGAGCTACACCCCCAGCCCTATTTTTTTATTCTTTATTTTGAAACAGGGTCTCACTAAGTTGCTGAGTGCCTCACTAGGTAGCTGAGGCTGGCCTCGAACCCAGATCCTCCAGTCTCAGCCTCCCGAATGCTGGGATTACAAGCGTGCGCCACCACGCTCGGCTTCTAACATATACTTTATTATATTACCATTTTCCCAGGAAAAAGTTTCTTCTAAAGATCACATTTTCTTTTAAGTCAAAAATTAAGTCTAAAATGAATTAAAATCTGTTATCATATTCTTGAGTTTATGACTAAGATGTTCAAAGAAATAAGTCTCAGTTTCATTCTCTAAAATGTATTTATTCTGCTCTGCATCAGCTAGAAAATTTCTCTATGAAGAGTGCAGTTGAGGCTCCTTTAGCAGTTGCATTTGGGACTGAGACTGCCTCTTAATAGAGAAGGTGATTATTTCAGGAACTCGGAAGTCGTGGAGTCACTGACTGTACACTAAAGAAACCCAAAGATTTGAAGGAATGCCCAAGATTTTATAGCTGTGCTCTCACATTCTCAAGATTTAAAACAAGTCACTCTGCAGCCCCTAAAGAAGTTAGCCCAGGCAGCATCACAATCTTGGACCCCACTTATTTTTAGTGCAACAGAAGCACAAGCTCAGTGGTAGATGAGTAAAGGAGGCAGATAAAAATAAATTATGATTTTAGCATTATTCTATATCAGTTTGTTAGAATGAATGGCCAGTGAACCAAAACTCTCCTAGGAGAAATCTCCCTAAAAGAGGTACATTTGGGCATTATAAGAATCTCATCTCTAGGACAATGAAAAGTCATCCTCTGTGTAAAATCTCTTCATTTTCTCTTTACCCTTGGACACTGAGCTTCTTGGCACTCTTGTGCTGAATTGAGTTTGGGTTCTGTTATGTTTAGATATAGAATATCCCCAGAAGAGCTCATTTATTAATGTTCACAGTTGATGTATGAGCCATTAGGGTTGTTATCTCATCAGTAGATAAATCCATTCTAGTGGATTTACTGGGTGGTAATCTAGGCAGGTAGAGTGGCTAGAAGAGGTGGGACCCTAGGGGTGTAGTCTTGAGGCCTATGCTCATGTCCTTGAATCCCTTTGTTTGCTTCCTCTCTTGCTTCTGGCCTCAACCTCCATGATGTGAGAACAGAGCCCTTATTCTCTGACACTCTCTCTCTGCTCCCGAAGCCATGCCCTGAGCTCCATAGGCTGGCTTGATATGAATGGAACCTCTGAAATCTCCAGAGCTGTGAGCCAATGAATCTCTGTTTTGGGCCACAGTAGTTGGAATGCTGACTGAAACAGGCTCTAGGTCCACACACTCTCTAGGCAGACTTTCAATGTCCTTTCTACCACCACAGCTCGTGCCACTGTCTTTTGCATGGGCATTCTTATACATTTGCAATCTTTCTCCTGTGAAGGTTTGCTCTTCATCCCTGCATTTGTCCAAGTGGAAAAATCCTTCCCTTATATTCTTAAATTATATCTGCTATAGATGCTTCTGAAGTTGTGTCTCTGATAATCCTGGGAAGGGTAAATACCTCTGGCACATGCCTGCTGGACTAAACACATTGAACTCAGGAAACCTAAAGATGAGGTCAAAGCTTTGTATAACTAATCCAGATCAATTAGAGACTGTCTGGCAGGGTGTCACTCTCTGGAGCCTCATAGAAAATCAGCATGAATCCAAGATTGTCTTTGCACAGAACCATGAATGCAGAATGGGATTTGAAGAAATTTTCTAACATTCTTCTTTAAACCTAGCACTATTTAGAACCACGAACTCACTAGTTCATAGGGACCACTGATGCCTTGCCATAAGGCAGCAACTATTTTGCTCCTTACCAATGTTTGAACAGAAATTGAATTCCACCTCTCTATTCCATGCAATGCCAGGCCAGGCAGTCTCTTTGGGAACAAGGGGACAAGCTGTTGAAACCTAGGGACTGTAAGCCTCATCTACCATTTGTTTAAGGCCATTTTCCCACAATCTTTTCTACATACAAGTAGCCACTCACATCTGAACAAGCACTGTAACCTACATCAAGGTCAAAATTCTTCCTAATTTGCCTGCTTGATGCCCAAGGCTTAAAGCTATTGGTTCAGCATGCTGCCACTAATAGTCATGGATAGTCCTGTAAAAATATGTCATAATAGACACCAGTGCCTCCTACAAGAGTAAAACTCCACATGGTTTTAGTCAAGCATTAGCAAAGCCTGAAGATACTCTTACTACATGCCAAATCTCTGATTCCTTTTAAAGCCAATGCCGGAACCTGTAGATTTTTCAAAGATGTTGGCCCATGCATCAGAACCCTGCTCATTTACAAGTCCATGGTGGGTTTTCTTCTACTGAAAGCCTCATCCAGCCAGGGCCAGGGAGCACCAGACATCAGGTATCTGCTATAGGCACCTGGTATTTACTGCCAATTTTCTGCATGCCTGAGAAAGCAGCCTAGCCTAGTATTGCAGGGAACACTGACTTGAGATTCAATTTCTCTTCAGATCAGAGTAAGCTTTCTGCAGAGAAGCCAATCTTTAGAGGAAAAAGAGAGTGACTGGGGGAGCTAACCCAGTTCTTCCTATCAGACTCATTAGTGGACTGTGAGATGAGGTCATAAGTACTTAGGAAAATTCAGAAGGAAAGAAAAGAAGTTGTATTGATCCCTCAGCATTATGATGCAAATTTATTGTTTTCCCTTAAGCATTCTTTATTAAAAAACAAAGCAAATCTTCTACTGGTTTGAAGTGCCACTTCTTCAGTTACTGCATTTACTTTTATTAATGGGCCTGTAGTTGTCCATTGTTTCACCAATTCCAGACTGCATAAGTTACAAAAATGTTTAAAATTATCATATTTAATTTTAGTGTACTGGGACTGAACTCAAGAACATTCTAACTCCAAGCTACGTACTCAATCCTTTTTTATTTTATTTTTTAATTTGAAATAAGATCTCGCTAAGTTGCTGAGGCTGGCCTCAAACCTGTGATCCCCCTGTTGTAGCCTCCCAAGTGCTAAGTAATTTTTCCCCTTGCTCTTTTCTCCATTTTGATTTGACGAATATTTGTGAGCTAATCATCTTTCCAGATTTTAAAAAATGTATTTTCTAGTATTTTGAAATTACACCATAGATTTTGCATAGAATTCTGATAAAAATAATTAAACACTTACTTATTGGTATTTTTTCAACATCTGATCTTTGAGCTTCAAAGGGGCAAGAAGCTCTTATTTTCACCTTTGCATTTCATACAATAGTTCCTGCACATGCTAAGTGATCAAAGCAATGAGTTTTTGTTAAATATGTCAGTCTTTTTACATTAAAAAAAATGTAAAATGTATCCTTCCATTAGATTCCTTTTCCTTACCTTTTCTTTTCTTTTCTTTTTTTTTTTTTTTTTTTTTTTTTTTTTTTTTTTTTTTTTTTTGTTCAGTACTGGGGATTGAACCCAGGGGCATTCTACTTCAAAGCTACACTCCCAGCCCTATTTTTTATTCTTTATTTTGAAACAGGGTCTCATTAAGTTGCAGAGGGCCTCACTAAGTAGTTGAGGCTGGCCACGAACCTGCAATCCTCCAGTCTCAGCCTCCCAAGTACTGAAATTACAAGCATGTGCCACCACACCCGGCATTTCTCTACCTTTTCTGACTGTCATATTCTGTTTATTCTTCGATACCTACATGAAACATCAATTCTCTTGAGAAAACAACACTAATACCTGCCCAGGTAAAATCTTAGTCTCTCCTGTATGGTGCTGTGTTAGTATCTGTAGGTCTCTATTATGTATTTTGGTGTATGTATTCATTGCTCTTCCTGTTTATATCAAATTAGGCTTCATCATAGAGGAACAGTGATGCTTATCTTTTTGTCTTGCATATTTTCTGATATATAACATGACTTGTAATACTCGTAATGAAATAAGTAAAAATTGGTTTTGCTTTGTAATATGTATCACAATTGGTAATAAATCTTTTTTTGTGTAATTACTCTACTTTTTAAAATACATTGATGAGGCCAAATAATGGCTTTGCTTTTAAAGGAAAATAAAAGGTAACTTCTGAGCCAAATTCAAGTAATGTAGGCCTAGGAGTACAGATTAAAATTACCTTGAAAGAAGTTATAACAGCTTTTATAGACAGAGAACAAAGAGGTGGCCATAAATCAATACAACTAGTGACTTCATTGGTGGGACTATTACTTCAGCAGATTAGTGTGAAGCTGAGGAGATCTGACCATTAGGCTGAGTGGTATTTGCTGCATTCTTAGATTGATCGAGTCAGGGGTCTGTTTTTTGTCCATCTATGGATAATTAACCAGGTCAAACCCGCATCTAGAAAGTTTACCTAACAGTTATGAGAATGTTAGGTCAGATTCATAAAGTCAAGAGTAATAGCTTCTTTACTAAAGGGCTGAAGTAGCCTTTATCTCATGAGCTTCTCAGCACTTGTCTGTTGTTTCATCTCCTTTTGAGAAGAAGTTGTCCATCTGATACTTGCTTGAAAAGTTCTATTATAATATGGTTTCTTTGAAAAGGCTTAAATTCAGAGTATTGTTTTAATTTTTTTTAATTAAGAGATCATTAGACTGAGGGGGAGCTGCAGAGCTCCAGCTCTTTAGGTTTCTACAAAAGCAAACTGAAGTCCAAAGTAAACAAAACTAGAGACTTTAACCAACCAGATATCACCAATTGACCTCTAACTAGGGACCTGAACTTCTAACCAATAAGATAAATAATTTTTAAATTTTCCCTTCATTATATTATTATTATTATTATTATTATTAGTGTTATAATCATACATCTTGGTTAGGTAAAAGTTAGTAGAAGCATACATTCACACATCTCTCATTTAACCCTTTCCCAATTCCTGCCCCACTCCCTCCCCCTTCCTCCTTCTCAAGTTCAGTGATTGACTTTAATATGCTTGTGAAAGTATATCATGTGCATAAGATAAGGTACATCGTGTGCATAAGATAAATAGTTTTTAAAGCTTTACTTTTTCAAATACTTTTTTAAGTTACCTCTCTTCCCCCTCCCAGTGGAGTGCAAGACTGCTTATAGTCTGGTGCTGCCCCATTTATGAACTGCTAAATGTTCAAATTAGGCTTTTTAAAAATGAATATGCCTACCTGGGGATGTAGCATGCTGGTAGCATGTGCTCAGCATGTGTTGAGTCCAACTCCAAATGCTAAATAAAATACAATATGGCTAACTTCCTCTTTTTAAAAATATACATTTAGTAGTGCATTGTAGCTATACATCATAGTGAGGTTTAACATGATACAAATATACACACTCCTACCACTGGTGTAATTCCCTCTTGGCCATCTTTACCAATGTCTTCCTCATTGGACAGCACACTTCATGAGGCCAGAGACCATGCCAGTCCTCTTTACCACTGAGTTTTGAGGATTTGCCACATAGTAGTTTGCCAATAAATTTTATTGAGTAAATTATTTCCTGGTGATGTCATGAGACTTTAGCAAAGGTTCATCTTAAAGGCATGCATAGAAAAAATGTCATATAAAAATCAATAGATATTTCACAGAAAGAAATAATATTTTTTATGATGTTATGATGATTTAAATTCCTTGTTTTAAAAGTCATCAAAAGACTATGATCACAGGAGGAAATGTCCTTCAGCAAAGTAATATCTTTATTTTGCTCTAAGTCAAAATGTGATGGGAAATCTACCCATAAAACATTTATATAGTGCATATAAATAGGCTTTTAGAAATAGAAATAGCAGCCAACAGGTTTACCCTGTCAACAGCAATTTATTAACATGACAGATAGATAAAATAACAGAAAATGAGCCATAATCGTGTTTCATTTTCATTTCAATGGTCACTTCCAGAAGAAATTATGTCATTATTGCATTTAAATGTTCCTTATTGAATATTTATAGTTGTTTTAATAAAGAAGGGTCTCAAAAATGTTCAAGATTTTAAAAATGACGTTCCAGGGAAATGTATCTAGAAAAGCACATTTTGAAGGAAAAATAATTCTGAAAATATAGAAATTATCAGCTGTGCATGAATAAGACAGAGAAGATATAGATGTCATTATAAATACCATGAGTCGATAGTAAGATAGCATGTTTATATGCTATATGTATGTCTGTCACACACACACACATACACATACATGCACATTTACACACAACCACATGAAAAAAAGTTATTTAACAAATGTATCTCATATATACATGAAAGACATCTGGGGAAATGAGTAAATCTCAAAGGAGTGCCTGAGAATTCAGACTTAAATACTTTTCCCCTTTCCCCCATATAAACAAATAAAGAGGTCTCCAAAGGAAAGCAAGTTCTAAGGAGGTAAATAAAAAGGTGTTATAAAAGAAGAGTAAGGTTTGTAGCATAGATGTGTAGATTTTGCTACCCTTTCCATTGATAAGAGATTCCTGTAACTTCTCTTCCTGGATCAGAGAGGGAGACAACATTACAGATGGAGATTTCCTTTTATAACTGTAAATTTCTCCTAAAAAAGGGCAATATCTCTATTTGGGGGGCTTCTGCTGTGTCTGCTGTATCTGAAAATAATCAGCTCAAAATAATCTTTATGCCACATAGACTAATTTGGGGGTAGCATATTTTGGTGTTTTCTGCAAAAGCATCTGTAGTAGACTTGTATGAAGAACTGCATAGATCCTAATAATAACCTTAGTAACATTTAGTTTAAAACAAATTTTCCTATATATTATTAAGAATAAATTTTTAAACTATACTGTAAAACTTCTTTGGAAAACTTGGCTAGGATTCATTAATACCAATAATAGCTAATATTTATTGAGAATTCACTATATATCAGTCAAGCACTGGTCAAAGCAATTTATACACATAACCTCATTTTGTGATCCATACTACCCCCTATGAAACAGATACTACTTTAAATTATACTTTGATTTAAAAGAGATCAAAGGCTGAGTGGTTAATCACAGTGCCTGTGTTACTCAGTCAGTAGTTAGTTTGGTATATAGACAAAGACTGAATTTTAGCTACTGTGCTCTGTTTTGTAGGAAAATTTGGTGGTGTAAGGAACAGATCAGGATAGAATATTGGTCAGGAGATGGTTACATATATATTTGAAATTGAACACATTTTGGCCTGGCACCGCTTTGAAGATCTTGACATTTGGCATGTTTCATTACATTATATTATGTTATTATTATTATTCTGTGTGTGTGGTACTGGGGGGTGGGACCCAGGGGCCTTCTAACTCTAGGATACACCCCGGACCTATTTTATATTTGGAAACAGGGTCTCACCAAGTTGGTGAAAGCCTCACTAAATTGCTGAAACTGGCTTCGGACCTGTGATTCTCCTGTCTCAGTCTCCCAAGTACTGGGATTACAAGTGTGTGCCACCACACCTGGCCATAGATTCTATTATATTATTACTCACATGGCTTTGCTTGGTACAGTTAGTTCATCTCCCAGGCCACAGAAGACATTTGATTTTTGAGACTTCTGTTCTATTGCATCAAAAATACAACAAAACAGTAAATATTGAGTCTGGGAGAGAAAATGAAAGAACCAAGGATTAAAACAACTAAAAGTCAGCCCAAGTATACCTTAAGGCTCTAAAAAACACCTATGTCTACATCTGTCTTTATTCCCATCTACCTCGCCATCTGAATTGGTTTCCAGTGTAGACTTCATTTAATTTTTATATCATGTACATAGCCACTGCATATGCATATACCTCAGCTGGCAATCATACAAAAGGGTTACTAATGTAAGAGACACAGACCTTGCCCCCAGGCATTTTGTGAACTAGATTAGGAATCTATGGGTAGGAAGCAACTGAATAAAAAACATATGATAAGTATGAGTATAATTTGTAGCAGAAAGAACACAGGCTTTGTTGTCAGGGTGACCTGAATAAAAAATCCAGAGTTTCTATTTAATAATTTTCATTTTGGGAAAAATACCTTAACCTTTTATTTTTAACCTTTGGCCCATTCTGAGATGAGAGTAGAAGAGGATTCCTGCCATTCTAGGAAGAATTTACAGGACCTGAAGTGTAATTTATTTAATTTTTTGTATCTTTGTGGGAGATATAAAAAACATATTGTTTTTCCAGGCCCTGTAGTGCACACCTATAATCCCAGCACTAGGGAGGCTGAAACAGCAGGATTGAAATTTGAGGCCAGCCTCAGCAATTTGGTGAGACTGTTTGAAAATAAAAAATAAAAATGGCTGGGGGTGTAGCTTAGAGGTTGAATGTCCCTGAGTTTAGTCCTCAGTACAAAAAAAGAATGCCCTTTTTGTTTTTAGGCCTGTAAAATGATTTTTCATTTTTAATATTGTTTTAGTTTTACAATATTCATTTAATTTTTTATAATATTTCTAAAATCCTCTACCTGTTTATACTTATTGACTACCTTTGATGTAAACACTTTAAAATATTTATAATATTTATGTTATTTTGAGGTTCTTGTCCATTAATTGTAACCTCTGGGATGTCTTTAAGTCTGAATCTTTTTTTTTTTTTTTTTTGCAGTACTGGGGATTGAACTCAGGGGCATTCCACTTCCGAGCTACACCCCCAGCCCTATTTTTTATCTTTATTTTGAAACAGGGTTTCACTAAGTTGTGGAGTGCCTCACTAAGTAGCTGAGGCTGGCCACGAACCTGGATCCTCAGGTCTCAGCCTCCCAATTGCAGGGATTACAAGCGTGTGCCACCATCCCGGCTAGTCTGAATCTATTGATAATTTGTTTTCTTTTGATAATAGGTCACATTTTCAAGTCTCTGTGTTTTATAATATATATTCTGAATATTGATATAAAACAATAGTAGAGACTGAAGTAAGTAATACTTCAATTAAAGTACATGTTCCTTCCAGTAATCTGTCATTAAAGTAGGTCTGGGAAGGGTTATAGTTAGGGTAAATTTCCGGGCACCACTGGCTTCCAAATAATTTGAGGATCTGATTAAGATTTTTCTTCAAGCAGGACTTAGTTGATTTAAGTACCAATGAAAACCTTAATATGACTCAGTGTATAGCCTATTTTTTACATCGCCAGAAAGTTACCTCTGCACTGCAACCCTACTTCCAACTTCTGTCATTCTGCAAATCTCTCTCTCTTTCTCTCTCTCTTGCTTTCCTATGAGGAAAGAATTGGCAGGTGGGTCCAAGCTTTGCCTCTGGAGCTTCTTAAGGTTTTAGTCTGTCCTACAAGCTTTGGTGTGCCCTTAAAAGTTTGGCTGGTTTCTCCTGATCTTACAAATTTCACCATATATATTGGACTTGGGTCTTCTCCCACTTCGCTTCTAGGAAGAAGCTTAGCAGGAGAAACCTTCTCTCCTAGAGGTCTAAAATTTAGTTCCTTTAAATGCTATGTGTACCTCAGCTCTTTGATGAGTGTAAAAACTTTAATTTTTATAGTTTAACCATCTTTTTTGTTGTTCTGTTAGAAGCAGTAATGTCTTGTGATTTTTTTTTTTTACATTTTAACTGAGGAAGGAAATATTACTTTAACCATTCTAAGTCACTATTTTGTCATCTTTAAAAGGAGAAATTTTATCTGGATTCAAATACAGCATGTGAAAATTACTTGGCTTAGTGCCTGACATTGGTAGGTGCCTGATAAATATTAATATCTTTTCTCCATTAAATTGGATATCAAGGAATGTCAAGTAGAGAAATAAACAGCTGTGTGGGTTTTGCCTGAATAGAATTTGGAAAGGGTTAATTTTGAACATACAGAGAATAGATTGACAAAAGGAAAAAGAAAAATAGAGGTTTCTTGCTTCATTTATTCCTTTCAACCAATGCACATAGAATATTTACTTATGGAATATTTACTTATGATAGTCATGTTTCTAAAAAGAGACTTCTAAACCAGAGATCTTGAAATTACCTATGAATTTTTTTAGTCACATAAATGTAATCACTATATTCTATAGAAGCAACCATATTTATTTCTACTTAGATTTTTTTTAAACTGAAATGGGAGATGCAGTAGAAATTGTAAAAACATAAAGAAATCTGATAGAAGAAAAACTAAATGGAGGAACAGAACAAGCACAATGTGCAACAAATTAAAACAAGAGCAAACCTGTAATCAAGGATGGCAGACAATGCTTGACAGCACTGACGCTTCAAGGGAGGAACTGAATTTGTAAACACCTTGGTATACACTAGAGAACTATGGGTCTGGATCAGTGCTGGGATTCATTCATTGTTCTACACCTGGAAAAATGAATTGGCTTCCTGAGGAGGTGGGACAGGGAGCTTCATTGCCAGTTACATTTAAGCCTGGTGGCTTGCATTTCCTTACAGCAAAAAGAGTCAACTTGTTAAAACTGCTTTTCTCTCCCCAGGAAAGCCAGATGGGTGACCCGAATAGGAAGATAAAAGAAGCTTTTATATATGAAGAGACTTGTTGAATGGGATAATTACATTTTGGGGTAGGTGCATTTCCCCATCTTCCTATTTCATTGTGAATACGTGTGATTCATAGAAACAAAAGAAAGACAGGAAGTAAAACACAAAGGAAAAAAGAAAGGAAGGTCTCTTGTACACTTATTTGGGTCAATAAGAAACTAAGACCTCAACGGAGTGAAATCCTGTGGGAGTGGAAGCAGAGGTGGATTTAGCCTCTGTGATCTTGACCTAGCAGCTATGTCATGATGCTTCCCAGCTGCTGGCAAAATTATCCATCTCTCCCCAGAGGCAGCAGCTGGGTACTCATCATCCCCTCTACAATTTCCTGCTCAATCTCAGAGCATTTGATTTAAAAAAAAATTTTTTTCGAACAAATCTTGAAGTGTATATACAGACATGCTACTTTATTTATCCTAAAGGCACTTATAGTTTTGTTATTGCTGTTTTTCATGAATGAGAATCGTGCTGTGTCATCCTGCACTGCAGCCATCTTCTCCCTCTGCTCCCTCATTTCCTATATCTCTGCGGAGGGAAAGATTCTATCAGAAGTCTGTATCTCTGTGTGGCTCTATAAAAATGTAAAGTAAAGACTCTCTTGATTGTATGATTTTCTTTGCTGAAAGCAATACCATATATATTTTTTTCTTTTAAATTGCATTTATTTCTTTCTAGTCTATTTGCGGCAGTCACTACTCTAGGAAACACAAACACAGTCTGAGTGTTGAATTTATGTTACTGACCTTGGTAACCATCTCATGACCTACCCCTCCTGTTCTATTTGGAGTCATAGCTTTCCGGGCTTCCCTGTATCCTAGCACTTATTATATTCTATTTTAATCATGAGATATAATGGCATAATAGTAAGTACATGAACTTTGGAATTCATAGTACCAGATCAAATTCTAGCTGCTTAACATTGGGCAAGTTATTCTAAGAGTTACTCCTTTCAGCTTAAAAGATGTTTAATGGTAAGATTTCTTTTTTTTTTTTTGCGGTACTAGGGATTGAACTCAGGGGCATCCTACCTCCGAGCTACACCCCCAGCCCCATTTTTTATTCTTTATTTTGAAACCGGGTCTCACTAAGTTGCGGAGTGCCTCACTAGGTAGCTGAGGCTGACTGCGAACCTGGATCCTCTGGTCTCAGCCTCCCGAATGCTGGGATTACAAGTGTGCACCACCACACCTGGCTTAATGGTAAGATTTCTGTTCTACTGATTGTCCTTTAGAAGAATCGGGTTAGTATCAAACAGAAGCAAATGACTAACCTTAAATTTTTTTTTCTCCTTTTACTTGATTCAGATTCTTTCCCTTATCAATACTCTTTCTAAGCCTTCACTTGGAGCCAAAGAGAGCATCACAGTTGTATCAGTCTTTTAGAATCCCTGTGGCCTGTCTGCTGTCTCTTCCTTATGTTGTCAAGTTGATTCTCATTGGAACATTTGAAAAACTTTATATGTGGAATTTAGTCAGGCGAAAACCAATCTTGTCATCTGTGAAGCTTGATTGTGGGACATCTGAAAAGACACTGCTTTATTTCTCAACTCAAGGTCTCTGGTGGATAGTAAATAATACCTGATGGTGGCTGTGATGTTAGAGAACCCAAAGGAACCAGTGGTGGAATTAAACTCCCAATGAGTAGATAAAAAAGAATCACTGTAGAATAAATGTGATTTTTCCTTTTTAAAAAAGCATAAGAAAAAATAAGAAATAATCACAAACACAAAAGTCTCAAGTTCCATGCCTATAGAATTAGGTCTACCATTTTAGTGAAAGATCTCTGAAAAGTTGTGCCCGTTTTGAGAGAGCTTACAAGAGGTTCAGTCTCACTAGTGAAATTTTACCAATCAACTGTCTGTCAAGTCAACATGACCTGCTCTCTTCACCAATATAAAGTAGCACTTAAAAAGGAAATTAAGCTGGACATGGTGACACATGCCTGTAATCCCAGTATTTGGAAGGCTGAGATAGGAGGATCGCAGGTTCAAGGATAGCCTCAGCATGTAGTAAAGGCTCTCATCAACTTAGCAAGACTGTTTCAAAATAAAAAATAAAATAGGGGTCTGGGGATGTAGCTTGGAGGTAGAATGCCCTTGGATTCAACTGCCAGTACCACACACAAAAAATAAATAAACAAAAGGAAATGATAGTTATTGAATAAGAAGGAATCCTTAAAGGAACTCAGGATCCTGAACAAACACCCCTGGGCTTCAGCAATCACTTACATCTTTACAAGTTTTATGGACAGAATGATCATAGGGAACAATATTGGCAAAGAAACAATTTATGTTTCTACTGCTGTTTTAAATAAATCTCTAACTTACAGAGTTCTAGCTCTATCAGGAGAAATCTTTTTGCCTGAAGTAGTGTATTCCTTTGACAAGTCAATGACTTGGCTTGCTGCCCCCTGTCTTGCATCTTACTAGTTTAACAGCTAGGAGAAAATAGTCTAGAACACATATCACTGTTGTCTCCATTATCTTGGGTGAGCTGTTCTAGGCTTCTCTCCTCAGTCCTTCCCAGGCTGAGTAGCTGTAATATCCTCAAAGTCCCCATCACCTCAATCTCACCTTTGGAACCCCTCTGTCAATAGGCAAGGGAAGAAGCCAGAAAGACAGATAAATGCCTGCATTTTCATCCAAGAAATATCAGCGCTGGCCTTATTTTTCACACCAGCTCTTGGAGAAAATGACATAAAAAAATGAGAATTTTCAGTCCCGAGCTTTAATTCATTTCTCCTTTTAAAAACCTTTAATATTGTAGCTCCCCATTTTCAGTTCCACATATCTATTTTATCTCCAAATCTTTTCATTTCTGTGTTTTAGAGGAGCACACCAACTTTTTTTCCCTTCAATCATTGAGTTGTCTTTCTGGGGTTTCAGTTCTGCAGTGTATGACCTCAACTGTGAATTTAAATTGTTCATATTATATTTTAAGTATTCTGGCATTTTAAAGTTGTTTCAGCCTACTTATATTCACTTAGCAATGATTTATGAAATTCTTGTCCATTTTACTGTTCTAACTATAAGATTATATAATTGTAGTGAACAATTACCTAAGATTTGATGAGGACAAATTAGTGTTGCTTGGGAATGTTACAATATCTAATTCTTAGATATTGTGGATAAGAAGGGATGGTATAATTAGTGTTGCTTGGGAATGTTACAATATCTAATTCTTAGATATTGTGGATAAGAAGGGATGGTATAATTTATATACCCTCTTGTATCAATATGATGTTTCTACAATACAAAAACCCTAAGTAGGATAAAAGAAAATATCTCAGAATGTATAGCAGAAAGAATAACAGAGAGAGCTATGAAACAGAGAAAATCAAGGAAACCAAACACACATTAAAAAGAATGTTCAAGGGAAGATCAACAATAATGAGGGAGAGACATTTTGTCAAAAAACCAATACAAGATACTCAAGATAAGGAAAAACACAAATCTCTAGATTAAAAGTAACAAGCAATATAATTTTTCAATGGCCCATACTTAGGTACATACTCCCAGATTTTTTTTAAAACCAGGAATAAAGAGAATAACCTAAAAGTTTATGGAAGCATTTTAGAATAGGATAAAATTGATAATATACAGAGAACAGAGAAAAACAAGGACAATCTTTCAACAACAATACTGGATGATAAAAGATGATGAGATCTGCCTCACTGAAGAAGTTATAAAACATGAAGAAAGTGATATTTCACAAGAGTGGTCATAAAAATACACTGTAACACCTTACTTAGCTAATATTCGGCTGTGCAGAGATGCTTTTAGCTAATCCCCTGATTGCCTTTCCTGCTTAAAGGTAGGGAATAAAATGTCCTGCTTTTCTTGCACATACCGGAGAGACTGTAGTTGTACAGATAGTATAAAGCTTGCATCTCAGTCCACAGGTGAGACTAACCCAGCAACAAACACTTGAACCCAAAGGAGACTCAGAACTACTGCATCAAAACACCCATTCTCAGTTATTATAGATCAGAACATTGGGGCAAAGCACATGTGTCCACACACTTTAACTTACATATCAGACTCATCACAAATCCATAAGCAAAGTCAACCCAAGGTGACATAACCATGGGGCAGTTAGGGATGAAACTAATACAACACATAGGAAGTAGAGGACCAAGAAAGCTAGGCAACTCCAAGTTTAGACAACCCCAAGTTATACACGTAGAGTTTCCCTTAGAACCTTGAGTAGTATCATAGTTGCCGAATAATGTGCTTGTGATAATTGACTTATTAGTTTATAACCAATATGCATTTAGATTCCCCAAAGGCTTAAATTATCAGGAACAATCTAGTGTGTGTGTGTGTGTGTGTGTTTGTGTGGTTTTTTCTTTATGAAGTGATGTAGTCTGAGTTTATTTCACAATTTCTGCTCTGATTGAGAAGGGGAGGGAAAAAAAAAAGCTGTGACAGCACTTTTGTGACCACAGCTCTGAAATTGCAGTGAGACATTGTGATTCACTGGAAAGCACCCGATGCATGTATCTTGCTGGATAGATATCAGCCACACTGTTCCACTTTTTAGAGTCGGCTATTGATTTTCACACAAGCCTAAAGACGTAGTTTGAGCTTCCAAAACAGTCTTTGTTGAATTCCCAGGTTCTAAATTTTGATTTGCAAAAGGAAATATATATGTATTATTTTAGATGACAGATATTATTCACCCCCCTCACGCACACACCAACTTTTTCCATCTCTAAATAGAAGTTTCAGTGGGACATCTTTTGGCCTCCCATGGCTTTTTTATTATGTTCTGCCCAATCTGGATGTGATGTGCACATTAAAACAGGAGGGCATACGCTCCTTCCAATCCTTTCCTCCTTCCTGTTTCCCCAATAGGAAACACAATGAAAATGAACATACTACACTATATAGATGAGGGAGACACCTGGGATGGAGAGGGGCATGAGAGAAGGAGCCTGGTTCTTCAGCACCATGCACTTCCCTATCAGCCCTATACTATGCACACCTGTACTGACTTAAGGAGAATTCTTTTTTGTTTAAATCACTGTGACTTTGATGATCTAATGTGATATCTGAAAAGTATCCCAAATAATACCCTTCTATTTTCAAAAGAAAATAGGTGACAGATTAGTAAGAAAATTTCCCTTTCCTGGAATGGTCAGTTTAAACACTCTAGTCCTCCTGAAGTACTCACTATGGAACCAGTAGTATTTTATATACTGCTCCCTCACCTGCTAGAAATCTGACACACTCATTATATTAAAAACTCAGAAATATCGTGATTTAAAAATCAAGATAAAAACCAGATGAAGAGGAAACATTTGTATATATTTGTATTTATATTTTTTGTGGTATTGGGGATTGAACCCAGGGACATTCTACCTCAGAGCTACACCCCAAGCCCTTCTTATTTTTTATTTTGAGACATGGACTCACTAAGTTACTGAGTGTCTCCCTACTTTGTTGAGGCTGCCCTTGAACCTGTGATCCTCCTATCTCAGCCTTCCAAGTACTAGGATTACAGGCATGTACCACCATATCCGGCTGAAACATTTTTATGTTTTTAATCTCTCTCTCCCCCCACCCCAAGCAAATGCAGCACATAAACTACCAGTTAAATTACTGGGGGCTGGTAAAAGATAATAGGGCCAAATATTCTCTGAAGTAAGACACAACCCATTACACAGTACCCTAGAGAACACAGAGTTATTGGAGTTATTGAAGATTTTAATCTTTTTGTGAAATTCTTCAATAGAAGTTGCAGTCAATAGTCAATGCAGTTGTTTCCTTGTAGAGGTTTTGTTCATATTTACTCAGTACTTGAGGCACAAAGGAGCAATTAATGAAAATCAATAATATAGACTAGGGTATTAAAACAATACATAAATGGTAATAAAATGTAAAATAACATTAGAGGACTCTCTGTCAACAAGAGAAGAACACTAGTGCAATGCAATTATATTATTTTTTCCTTGAAAATATTATTTGATCTTTCCTGCTGATATTCATCTATTTTTAGAATGCAATCTTATTACAAATGTAGTGATAATGTCCAGTCCTGTCTCAGTTTTGTTTCTCACTAATGATGAATAGATACAGTGAAATTAAGCCAATTTCTGATTTTCCCAAAGTAATTTCTAATTGGAGGTGTTATTTGGTTTGAGGGAAAGAAAAAGCAGCAGATTTACCTTCCTAATTATGTTTTTCTGAGACTAATCGTAACATTAATTAGCATTCCATTTGTACTCATAAGGAAAATGACTCTAGAATTTGAATTTGTCACAGTTAAGCCATAGGCAAATTAAATAGAATTTTCTGTGTATTACTTTTCATATGAAAAATTCTCAAATTTCCCTTGAATGGGGGAAAAAGGAAACACTTTTAGAATACCTTATATTCAAATAGTTTGAATAATTGATTCATCTTTTCAACCTATTTTATAGCAATATGAAAACTTTTCTAAAACTATATATTTAATATATTTTATAAACCCCATCTAATAATCTTTTCTTACCAAAAATTTTTACTCAGATACCATCTAATCCCAAATCTGTCTAATTGAATGATGCTTGGATTTGAAATACACCTGAGACTCTAGCACCTTTGTAGCTATTCCCTGTTGCACTTGCTCGCTTAGGCCACCATAACAAAGTAGCACAGACTAGATGGCTCAAACACCTGAAATTAATTTTCCACAATTCTAGAGACCAGATGCCTGAGATGAAAGCATCAGTGGAGATGGTTTCTTCCGAGGTCTCTCTTCTTGGCTTGCGGATGGTCATATTCTGTGATCTTTATGTGTACCTATGTCCTCCTCTCTTCTTATAAGGATAGCACATTGATGGGGTTAGAACCCATCCTACTTGCTTTATTTTACCTTCATTATCTCTCTAAAGGCCCTATTTCCACATACAGAGTCACATTCTGAAGTAGTGGAGTTAGAGCTCCAACTTATGAATTTGGGGAATACACTAAATACCTAGAAAATATAGTTTCCATTTTTCTCCTATCCCATGGATCCTGAACACAGTTTCAGTAGACAGAAGGGTGCAATTCATCAATTTCATTGGGATCTGAGATCTGGAGGACTATCTCCTGTATGAACAGACTGGAGTGGACTGGACTTTTTAAAGCGCTCCTCATGTGCAAGTACTTCATCTAAGCCTCAAAGTAAACTTGTGCGGTAGGTATTATGCAATAGATGAGGAAACAGTGCATCATGGGGCTAAGAGACAAGCACATGGTCATGCAGTGATAGATAAGGCCAGGACCCAAGTAGAGGCCTCAGATACCCCACTGCTTGCCAGGAATTCACTAACCCTTCCTTGCTTCCTTCCTTCTTTCTTTCCTTTGTTTTTATTTATTTATTTTCTTGTCTTTCATTTTTTTCCTTCTTAATCTTTATTGAGGGTGTGCTCTATTTAATATTTTTTAAAATTTTTCGAATGCTATAGACTCAAAGTGGCTTGGTCTTTAATTACACATGTATTAAACCGAATGGAATTGCCAATATTCAACTAGCTGTGATCTACAAAAGTGCAATTTCATGTTTCAATCAAGAAATAAGTCACAGTCCACATATGGTGTCCTCCTTTGCACTCTTCCAGTTGAGATTTACCCTCAATTCTGCCTTTCATATGACCCCTATCACTGCATGACCATGTGCTTGTCTCTTAGCCCCATGATGCACTGTTTCCTCATCTACTGCATAATACCTACTGCACAAGTTCACTTTGAGGTTTAGATGAAGTACTTGCACATGAGGAGGAGTTTAAAAAGTCCAGTCCACTCCAGTCTGTTCTTTCTGCCTGTCCACTTGTCAGCTAGTTGTGTCCTTCATGATACCAATCAGAGACCAAACTGGAAGGGACAGGACAAACATGGTGATGTGTATAGTTAGGAATGAATTAGACAATGAATCATGAACAAAAACAAAATAACCACTTCTAAGATTAGCTTCTTCATGATTTTATTACACTAGTTGTAAGGTATTCTCCTCCCTGGAATGGGTATTTCTTCACACACACACACACACACACACACACACACACACACACCAAAACAAAACCTTTCATTCTCACTGTTATTGTATAATACACTAATGAATCCCAGTTAATACTCATAGAAGTCAATTACCCCCAAATTTGATGGCTTAAGACAATACAGTCTTAGAGATTTTGTGGCCCAGGAATCTGGGTGCGATTTTGCTGGGTGGTTCTGGCTCAAGGGCTCTCCCATGGTTACCTGCAGGAATTGGCAGGAGCTGCAGCTATCTGAAGGTTTGGGTGTGGATGGAGGACTCATTTCCAAGATGCTTCACTGGTCTGACTATTTTCAGGAGGCCTGGGCTCCTGACTGGCTTTTAGTAGGAGGCCGAAGTTCTTGTCCACTTGGGTGTCTCCTCACACATGGGAGCTAACTCACACCAAACCCAGCAGTCTAAGAGCAAATAAATGAGCCAGCAGGAAGCCACAGAGCTGAAGAATAATGCCTGTGTTTTAAAAGGACCTGATAACTTGTAGCAAGACCTAGAAATATTTAAGATGATGTTCACAATGTATTTTTATATTATTAAGCATTACTGACCCTCTAGTAAAGATCACATTTCTTTTTTCCCACTTATTCATTGCACATTTTAGAATTCATATATATTGTATTTGGAGAAGAAAGAGGGAGAGCGTCATGAGAAGGGCTGTCTTGGGTAACACTTGCTGGTCATGCTTGCAGGGTAGCAGGTGTGAAGGCCTATGTTGCCTACAACTGAGGCATGAGTTCCAGTTAATCAGGTTTCTCCCCTTCTCCTTATCTCACATTTTAGGGGATCTCATTTAGTTTGTTTGTTTTTCACCATCATCAATTAAGGTTAATCTTTTATGGCAGAACCAATTCACAGTCAGCTCTGCTTTTCTCTTAGGAAGATTTGTGAAAGTTCCCTGCAAGGAAATTCAGAAGCTCCTCTGCCTCTTTCACGCCCCCTCAGCCTTCACCAAAGGTGTCTCTGCCTGCCTTTTCTCCCTAGCATGGCAAGGTGGCTTTCTTGAGTGTGACACTGGCAAGAAAACTCAAGGCCCAGCTACTCTCTTGTGTCCACTCCATCTATTCCCTTTCAAACAGTGTCTGTAGGCCATCTGGGGCTACCTATTCACTCAGCTTTACCATTTCTCTCCAAGACTCTGGAGAGTCAGAGGAAAATTAGAAACTATATTGGCCCCCAAAACAAGTCAGCAATTTGAATATATAATTGTCATTACATGCCACAGCTCCTTAATAGCTGGATCTTGAGCAAGGCTCAGTCCGCTGGAGTCCTGCAAGGCAGATGATTCCAAAAGAAGGAATGTGTGGCATATCCCACTTTGTATTATTATATTCTTGAAATTTTGGGTTCTTTGAGTTTTGCTTTTACATTAATATAAAGTAAAATTTCTTAGAAACATGTGGCCTGACAGATACTGATCTCTTAGCTGAAAAAGCAGTGCCTCAAGACAACCTAATTCATTAACCTCTTACAAGCATTAGTCAAGAAACAGGCTTTGCAAGTTTATCTAAATAGTTACTACAAATATTCTTTTGCCCACTCCCACCTTGTCTCCCTAGAATTTTACAGGATACATTAACCCTCTAGCTACCTGAGATAAGATAAGAACACTGCTTAAAGGAACTAAACAAATAGTAAAGATTTAAACTAATGGAAAATAATTTTTATATATGTGTTGTATTTTTAAGAATTTTTATGCACTAAAAGAATTTTTATATGTGTGTTATAACCTTGACTGGTTGAGGATGACCTTTGGAGGAAGAGGTCTGTGGAAATTCCTGTTCTATATGCCTCATTGCAAAAAAAAAAATAGTATAAAACAGGGAATAACAAACAATAAAACAGATATGCTTCTTCACTGCATTTGGTGTGAGCATATTCTCATGACCTTGTCTCAGTCCACACCTATCGAAGGACCCCCGACCCCACTGCCTCGAGGGCTGGACTCCCGCAATTACACAGATTTATTATTATTATTATTATACTAAAAGTTGAAGCATATATATGTAATATGAAATGTCCTTAAATTAATTCCAATTGTGAGACTTAGTAAAATCATGCATGTCATGAGTCTCCATTAATTTGACGTTTTATTTGGTTCAAAATCATTTGGAAGTTTTAAATCTTTATATTTAACATTTTATTTGGTCCTAAATCATTTGAAAGCCTTAAATCTTTAAATATGTAGATTTATATTTAATCTTTATATTTAAAGATTTAAGGCTTTCCAATTCCCCATTTGCTGCCTCCTTCTCTGCTTTTGCAGTGACTGCATGGCTGAACTCTGCAATGAAAGACTTTTAAACTAAGCCTGTAGTGGGGGGTATTGTCTTTGGTGAACAGAATGTTCTATCTAAGGGAAATTTTTATAATTGTGAAACAATGTCTTTGTTCCATTTAAGCTTTCCTAGCCATAATAACCTTCTCTTAAATTGCTGGGGTTTTCATGTAGGTTCTCATACTTTTTTATTATTATCATAACTGAACTCTTGCTCACATATTTAAGGTGAGAGCAAGCCAGTGGGATATTACAAAATGGGGCAGGTTGCAGGAATAATTCTTCACTCTGTGTAGGGCTGTACTGTGCATTGCAGAATAAACATCTACCATTCCTGATCATTGCCTCTAAATGCCAAAAAAGGGTCTAGTCCATTATGACAACCCAGTTTCCCTGTATGATTTTCAAATATCTCCTGAAGTGAGGCATTCTGCTGAAAGCTACTGAACTATGGGGACAGAGTGATGGTTTGCTTCTCTTGATGAGGAGGATAACATCAAGTGCTCACTGTAATTGAACTTAGAATATGGGCGACAATAGCTTTGGGATCTGGTCATGATATTGCATTACAGGAAAAACAAATTATACTTTATCACCACTTCAGTTTCATATATAGAGGGATTTGGATTTTTTTCTGTTTTGATAAGCTGTAGGTATATTTATTTTTATATACTCTTCTCTGCTTCTAATTCCATATAAGCATCTAATTTGGACTCCATAAAGTCTTCTGGCTTTGCCTACTTGGCTCTCTGAAAAAGGTTGATATATTTACTTATGTATTTGTTTTTTATGAGGATCATAATTAAAAAATTAACTAATTATTTTGAGTAAGTGATTTCATTGTCTTGACTCAAGTATATTTAATTAGTATACTGGTTTTCATATTGATAATTTTGAAATTTCCAAACAGTATAGTGGTGATAATGTGGAAGCTCTTTGGGATTTAAGCTTCTGCTAAGCCAGGATTCAGAACCCCTTCCTCCTTCACCAGATTCTTGGGGACAGTGGTACATTTGGAGGGGTTACTGGTAAGTTCGCTGATAAGAGGTCATCTAAGGAAATGTTTAATCTTGTGATGGTGTTGCTGTAGGGGCAGGCACTGAGCTGCAGACGACATTGTGGCTATGGTGCCCAGTGAACTCCAGCACACTATTTCCAATACTAATGCCTGTCCCTCTAACAAATAGGTGTCCGATTATACCTGTATTAGGATGGAAGTGGAAAGGTTCAAACATCTCCCAACCCAGAGGCAGCATTTAAAAAGCAAGAATATTGTGAATGTTAGGTATAAAAGGAATGGGAGATACTAATATGCTGACATTCCAAACAGTAACCTGGGATGGAGGATATCAGTTCCTGGTAAAGACAAAGTTAGCTTTGTAATGAGAATTTATCGAGCTTCTACAGAGCATGTAGCCATGTGCTAGCTGGATTTCACAATCCTGTATTTTTTCCTCCTATGCCAACAGGAAAACATGTTTCCAAATCCCCAGAGCCAAGAGTTTAGGAGCAACACAATTTTCCCCTGCTTCATCTTTGTAGAGGTAAGAAAATTCTGAAAGTTCACTTTTACAATGTGTATAGTTCAAAAGGAAGAAATATTATTGAGAGGGTGGTAGATTTCAGAGACTCAGGCCGTGTCTCTTGGAGTCCAAGACTGCTGGCTGCAGCTAAGGTTGTATGCTGCATGCATTTAACATTGACAACCTCCAAGACTCCTAAGCAAGCTTGGTCTGGATGTTTCTCTAATCAAGACCTAGCTCACTAGTGACCTCTGGGACAATTAAGTCTTTTGCAACGAAGGCGTTTTTTTTTGTTTGTTCGTTTGTATTTGTGCTTTTCATTTTAATTTAGCTTAAGGCTTCTTAAAGATGAACAGAAAGAAATAAAAATATACATGTGTACCCCCCAAAAAATAAAATAAAATAAAAAAGAGAATATCATTCCCTTCAATAAGTGCTCCATGTATTTTTGAAGATTTGACTGTAGAAACCTGTGCTGAATGGGCTTATTCTCATCTGAAAAGTTTCATGGTCATGGTAGTTGTAGACACTGGTGCCATATTTGCATCATGCCTTCTTAAATGCAGAGTTATATATTTTTTTTTATTGCAATGACGCACAGATGCATCTCTTCCATTTGCTTCCACTTTCTAATATCTACCACTCTTCCCACAAGCTCTTCCATATCCCAGGACTTCTTAGCCTGTTCCAGACTTCTGTAGTGTTGACTTCACTTGATCATTTAATACAACTACACCTGACCCTCAATTATCCAGCAAGTCCTGAAGTTGACATTATGCATTTGGGGATCTTCTGCCTCACTCAACTCTTTTAATTTCCTCCACTTCATTTTACTTCCCTCACATTCCGTTTCCCCTCCCCCACCATGACAAGACCTATGAGCTCAGTCTGTTCTTCTTTCAGTTTCTTTATGTCTACCATGGATTGTAAGGAAGTTGGATAATGGGGAGTTATGTGCATTTCCAAGAAAAACATTTGAGGATAATAGATTATAAATAGCTTCGTGGCTAGTCTAAATCCATAATCACTAATACGGATCCATAACCACCATCTCTCCCATTCTATTCTACCAATATATTGTAGAAATTTATATTATTCAAAATATTTATCTCAAATATTTAAAAATAATTTCTATATCTTTGACACAAGAAATAAAAGAACATCCTAGGAGCTACTAATTGTATGGATTAAAGTTTATACATAATCTATTTTGGAAAAAAGGGAAGAAAGATCATTCTAGATTGTTTTAATAGTTGAAAAAGACCAGAGAAAGGAATGTTCATCCGTTGTGGAAACAAAATGGAGAACAGAATAATGTAAGTGGTTTACTAAGTGTTCTTACTGAGAAAGAGCGGATTAAAATTTGATAGGTTATATAACTACAGTGCAAATGGATGTTCATTTCCATTCTGTAAGATAACATGAACTGTTATCCATACCCTTCTTAATGAAAATAACTTTATTGGTGAGATATTTTGTAAAAATTAAACTGGTAGTGGGCATTTCATATATATAATATCTGAATGAATGTGTATGTGTGTGTATCTATATATACATATATATTGTGTAAAGTGTGGAGGCAAGGAAAGCACTTAGGAAGATTTTTATCAATGAAGATTTATGTAAATAAAATTCTGAATGATCAAGTGAAATGGTATATAAAGAGGACATGATGAATCTAAGATGCTATTTTTAATAAAATATAAGTACTCAATAATTATAAAGTATGAAAAGGATTAAGGATAAAAAGGGAATAGAGAAGTTAAAGATAACTAAAAAATTCAAGCCTAGAGAACTAACTTTAAATAATTGTAAGAATTATTTTCAGTCCTGAATAGTATTCTAATACTAAAAATTTATGAACAAGTTGGGCATGGTGGTGCATGCTTGTAATCCTAGTACTTGGGAGGCTGAGACAGGAGGATTGCAAGTTTGCAGCCATCCTCAGCAACTTGTAAAGTCCTCCACAACTTAGTGATACCCATTTCAAAATAAAGAATAAAGTAGGGCTGGAGGGGTAGCTTGGAGGTAAAATGTCCCTGGGTTCAATCCTGGTTCCTTCCAAAAAACATCATATTGTATCTTAAGAACACTTTAATTACTTAATGCTCTTCATGCCCACATGAATAAAATACTCACATAATTTATTCTATTGTGGGTTCTTAAATTTTATCATGTTGTAGCAATGTGAAACATACTTTTTTCATATAAAATATTCTCAAATTGAGGAATATATACTTAATTATATAAGTATTTTAAAATTAATAAGTTTTAAGAATTACTCAGAAGACTGGGAATGGAACCACCATATGATCCAGTTATACCACTACTGGGTATCTTTCCAAAAGAACTGAAATCAGAATATTATAGTCATACATACATATCCATGTTTATAGCAGAACAATTCACAATAGCTAAATTATGAAACCAATCTAGGTGCCCAGCAACAGATGAATGGATTACAAAATTGTGGGATATACACACAATGGGATTTTACTCAGCCATAAAGAACAAAATTATGTGATTTGCAGAAAAATGGATGGAACTTGAAAATATCATGCTAAGTAAAATTAGCCCATCACAGAAAGCCAAGAGAAATATTATTACAGGGCACAAGTTTCCTTCTGTTCTTGTCTCCTCAAAATAAAGATTTCGTTTGGAGAACACACGGTGAGTGTGAAGGGCTTTATTGGATGGGTTCAGCAGGAGGGTCACAGAGCTGGCTAGTCCAGGAGTTGAAAAAGTGTGTGTGTGTGTGTGTGTGTGTGTGTGTGTGTGTGTGTGTGTGTGTATAGGTCTTTGGCATGCTGAGTTTCTATAGTATCCAGAAATCCCACTTCTCCTCATGCATAGTAATTTGGGGTGATTACTTTTGGGTTTCACACCACAGCTTAGTGGGACTGCACAGGACTGGATCCAGTGGGAATGTAAAGTTACAATGTAATAGGCTGGAAGTCTCTGACCACAGCTGGGTGGGGCAATCTCCAAATCTCTTATCAGGGAGGCTCCTCTCTGTCCCCCTTTTCCCTATCCTGCTCATTTCTGGCTAGCTACCTAACATTCCCCCCTCAAGAGCTATAGGCCCTGAAATCATTTAGGGAATAGGATTGAAGGTCTGTCTTTTGTAGTTTCTTCCAGCTGGATAGGGATGTAGACATGTCAGCGGTTCTTGCTCTTCCTGTCAAGGCAGAGCCTGTTGGAATAGGATAAACTACTGGAAGGTGGGTTAAACCAGGAGTCCCTGATAGTAGTCAGCATCCCCTGTAAGATTAAGAGTAGGAGTATGATGGATTAAAAAAAAAAAAAAAACCCATGACAGGCAAGAGCCAAGAAAGCCAGGACCATATTTCCTTCCATGATATCCGTCCATTGGTATCTTGCTCCATTAGGTTGGATACCTATTTTGTTAAGTGTTGTATACTTTCCTGTTACCTGACCTATTGACATAAAAGCAATATTTTTTTTAAGCATAAGGCATATTTCCCCTCTGGCCACTGTAATGATGCCCAGTGCTCATAATTAAACAGAGCCAACAGGCATGTGCACAAGAAGAGTTAACAGTTTTTAGTCACCTTTGAGCAGCTTGTGTTATAGGAAGATAGGTGTGATAGGATCAAGGGATGTTAAGTTAAAGGATATCTGTGTATCCATTCGTCTTTTGAAAAGGAACTGGAGGTCTTCTATGAGTATACAGGTAAAGTTATTTGTGGGTAATTCTGGGGAATGAACAGCTTCATCTGGTGTAGTCCACAGCTTGATCCTGAAGTGGTGGATCCAGCAATTTCAGATGCCCTGATGGTTGTAGGAATGGATAGGAGAAGAGGGAAGGATCTTTTCTAAAGTGGGGTTAGTTGTGAACACAGTGCCAGAGAAAGTACTTTTTCCACAGTAAGGCTGTTTCCTAACAGAGATTTCTGAGGTGAAGTTTGAGGTCTGGCTGACTTTTTATTTTTTTTTTTAAATTCTGCTTGAGGATTGGGGCCTCAAAGAAGATTGTATACTTTGGGAGACAAAGATGAATTTTTAAAGAGTCCCTCACCTATGAACATTCTCTTATCTGTGACTGGGAAGAGAAGTCCAAATGAGCTCCCAGCAGTTGAGGTATATTCCTTCCCTAGAGAGGGCTAGGGTGCTTTGATATAAATAAAAAATTAGTGGGCAAACAAACGTTTTCCCACAAATAGTACAAGAAGGTATAAATTACTATTTGCCCACATTGCCTGGCAGGATATAGAATAGGAAGTTAGCATAGAATAGGTCCTGAACTTAAAGAAAAATTGGGGTCCTACTTGCCAGATCCAAGGTTGCCCTAAGTTAAAGCTATTATCTCTGCTGGTTGTACAGAGGTTCCTGGGGGGAGGGGTTTAGCTTCAATAATTCCTGAGGTAGATTCCACTGCATGGCAAGCCTTTCTGACTCCTTCATATACAAAAGAACTGCCATCAGTAAACCAAACGAAGACAGAGTTGTCTAAGGGCTGATCCCTGAGGTCTGCCAGAGAGGTCTGCTGGAAGGAGAGAGGCTTATGACTTCTTCACAGGAGTGTTGAGGGAGCATGGAGACCTCCTCTGGAAGAGGGAGCAGGCTGGCTGAATTTAAAAAGGTGCACCTGTGCAAATTACATTTGGGTTTTCTAGCAATAGGGTTTGGTATCTCAGAAATCTGCTGTCGGTCAGCCAGTAATTTCCTTTAAGTTCCAGAAGAGAAGCCAATTGAGGGGGGTATACACCTCAAGGGGCCTTCCTAGTGCTATCTTAAAGGCCTCTTTTATTAGGAGTGCTGTTGCTGCTACAGCTCATAGGCATCTAGGCCATCCCTAAGCCACAGAACCCAGTCCTTTGGATAAGTGTTCTATAAGGCATTTGGTTGGTCCAAGGCATTGGGTTAACACTCCCAGGACAGTTCCTTTTTGCTCTGCTGTGCATAGTTGGAAGGGTTTATCTATTTGAGGCAGGCGATGGGTTGAGATTTGGAGGAGTGATTATTTGAGTTTAATAAATGCTTGTTCTTGTTCTTTTTTCCACCTTAAGGGTCCCATTACCTCTCTTCCCTTAAGGGTTTCAGCAAAGTTTTAGCTATTTCCCCATATTCTAATATCCATAATTAAAAGTAGCCTGTAAGCCCTAAAAATGCCTGAAACTGTTGGTGTGTGGTTGGTGGGAGCAGCTGTTGGATGGCCTGTATTTTTTCTGGGGATAAAGCCCTCTTCCCAGGTGTTATTATCATTCCAAGATAAGTGTCCTTTTGTTGTAAAAGTTGGGCCTTGAGTTTTGAGGCCAGTCAGTCAAAAAGTTTAAGATTTGTATGGTATGCTTTTTCTGTCAGTTCTAGAGTTCAGAAGAGGTGATCTACATACTGTAGGAATAAACTTTTATCCAGAAAGAGTTCATCTAAGTCGCTGGTTAAGACTTAAGACTTGTCAAAACAAATGGGGGTTGTTCCCAAATCCCTGGGATAAGACTCTTATGGTTAGTTGTTGTGTCTTTCCTCCATTTTCTGCCCACTCAAAAGCAAATAAAATAGTGTGAAGTACATGGGATCCTTGAGCCTGAGTTCCACAGAATAAGCAGGTTTTGCAGGCCCAAAGATCCCCACATCCAAAACTCAAAAATCTATGGGGAGTTCTTTTTGATCTTTTGAAGTTAGGTCCTAGGATATGTCAGCTATTAAGGCCAAACCAAATGAAGGGGTTTCTAGGGAATGTAGAGGGTCGGATGTGGCCCCATTTTTACAAGTAAATCCCTTAATAGTAAAGGGACTGGACATTCAGCCATAAGCTGGAAAGAGTGGTTGAATAAATATCCTTCCAAAAGGCAGCAAAGGGGAGGTGTAAAGCACTTGGTCTTGGGGGTTCCATCGACCCTCATCATCTGACAGGAATTGGGAGTAAGTCTCTCAGAATAAGAGGTCAGGATAGAAGAGGAGGCTCTTGTGTCAAGAAGAAAACCAATAGTCCTACTGCCATATTCAGTGTGACCCTTGGGTCTGTCCTATTCCTATGTATAGAAATGACTTAACCTGGAGCCGACTGCAGCTGAGGGTTCCCTCACTCTGTGACCACCATTTGGAGGGCATTTGACTCTGGGACCCTTCTGCCCTTGGGGCAATCTATTCTCCAGTTGCCCTTTTAGTCACATTGTGGACAAGGGGTATTTTCCTGGTAGGGACACTCTCACTTCTGGCTTTCAACAGATGACATTTGCCCTCAAAGGATTCACAGGGAACACTGCTTGGATGTAGCAGTTGACCTTGCAAGGCTGCTAGTGACTAGGTTTGCCTTTCCTCTTTATTTTTATCCTTTTTAAGGGCCTTTGATTTTTTCTCCTGATCTCTGTTATAATAAACAGAGATAGCTACTCAGAGGTCAATGAGGGAAGTCCCAGGCCCCAGTGGTAGCTTTTGTAATTTCTTCCTAATGTCTG